>CAKAJE020002091.1:0-64165 GCA_916610135.2 Macropis europaea
TGGAATGACGAGTAAAATGCACTATTAAACTTCTAGGATAAGGCAAATGGAGACCCGATTACACCATTTTATATTACGGTTAATATAAGAATTCAGCGTTATTCTATCACATTTGTTCAACTTACGTCGCTCCTATTTCAGATAGCGTACTCGGATAGGCGGCATCTTAAAGCGCGAGGAATGGCGAGTAAAATGCACTATTAAACTTCTATGATAGGGCAATAAGAGACCCGATTAGATCATTTTATATTTTGGTTAATATAAGAATTCAGCGAAATTCTATCACATTTGTTTAATTTACGTCGCTCCTATTTCAGATAGCGTATTGGGATAAGCGGCATCTCAAAGCGCATGAAATGCTGAGTAAAATGCGCTATTAATCTTCTAGGGTAGGGCAATCAGAGACCCGATTAGATCATTTTATATTATGGTTAATTTAAGGATTCAGCAAAATTCTATCACATTTGTTCAATTTACGTCGTTCCTATTTCAGATAGCATACTGGGCTAGGCGGCAACTTAAAGCGCGCGGAATGGCAAGTAAAATGCACTATTAAACTTCTATGATAGGGCAATCAGAGGCCCGATTAGATCATTTTATATGGTTAATTTAAGAATTCAGCGAAATTCTATCACATTTGTTCAATTTACATCGCTCCTATTTCAGATAGCGTATTGGGCTAAGCGGCATCTCAATGCGCATGAAATGGCCAGTAAAATGCACTATTAAACTTCTAGGATAAGGCAAACAGAGACCCGATTAGATCATTTTATATTACGGTTAATATAAGAATTCAGCGTAATTCTATCACATTTGTTCAACATACGTCGCTCCTATTTCAGATAGTGTACTGGGCTAGGCGGCATCTTAAAGCGCGTGGAAGGGCGAGTAAAATGCACTACTAAACTTCTATGATAGGGCAAACAGAGTCCCGTTTAGATCATTTTATATTTTGTTTAATATAAGATTTCAGGGAAATTCTATCACATTTGTTCAGTTTACGCCACTCCTATTTCAGATAGCTATTGGGCGAAGCGGCATCTCAAAGCGCATGAACTGACGAGAGAAATGCACTATTAAACTTCTTGGGTAGGGCGAACAGAAACCCGATTAGGTCATTTCATATTATGGTTAATTTAAGAATTCAGCGAAATTCTATCACATTTGTTCAATTTACATCGCTCCTATTTCAAATAGCGTATTGGGCTAAGCGGCATCTCCATGCGCATGAAATGGCGAGTAAAATGCACTATTAAACTTCTAGGATAAGGCAAATGGAGACCCGATTAGACCATTTTATATTACGGTTAATATAAGAATTCAGCGTTATTCTATCACATTTGTTCAACTTACGTCGCTCCTATTTCAGATAGCGTACTCGGATAGGCGGCATCTTAAAGCGCGAGGAATGGCGAGTAAAATGCACTATTAAACTTCTATGATAGGGCAATCAGAGACCCGATTAGATCATTTTATATTTTGGTTAATATAAGAATTCAGCGAAATTCTATCACATTTGTTTAATTTACGTCGCTCCTATTTCAGATAGCGTATTGGGATAAGCGGCATCTCAAAGCGCATGAAATGCTGAGTAAAATGCGCTATTAATCTTCTAGGGTAGGGCAATCAGAGACCCGATTAGATCATTTTATATTATGGTTAATTTAAGGATTCAGCAAAATTCTATCACATTTGTTCAATTTACGTCGTTCCTATTTCAGATAGCATACTGGGCTAGGCGGCAACTTAAAGCGCGCGGAATGGCGAGTAAAATGCACTATTAAACTTCTATGATAGGGCAATCAGAGGCCCGATTAGATCATTTTATATTATGGTTAATTTAAGAATTCAGCGAAATTCTATCACATTTGTTCAATTTACATCGCTCCTATTTCAGATAGCGTATTGGGCTAAGCGGCATCTCAATGCGCATGAAATGGCCAGTAAAATGCACTATTAAACTTCTAGGATAAGGCAAACAGAGACCCGATTAGATCATTTTATATTACGGTTAATATAAGAATTCAGCGTAATTCTATCACATTTGTTCAACATACGTCGCTCCTATTTCAGATAGTGTACTGGGCTAGGTGGCATCTTAAAGCGCGTGGGAGGGCGAGTAAAATGCACTACTAAACTTCTATGATAGGGCAATCAGAGTCCCGTTTAGATCATTTTATATTTTGTTTAATATAAGATTTCAGGGAAATTCTATCACATTTGTTCAGTTTACGCCACTCCTATTTCAGATAGCTATTGGGCTAAGCGGCATCTCAAAGCGCATGAAATGACGAGAGAAATGCACTCTTAAACTTCTTGGGTAGGGCGAACAGAGACCCGATTACATCATTTTATATTATGGTTAATTTAAGAATTCAGCAAAATTCTATCACATTTGTTCAATTTACGTCGCTCCTATTTCAGATAGCGTACTGGGCTAGGCGGCATCTTAAAGCGCGTGGAATGACGAGTAAAATGCACTATTAAACTTCTATGATAGGGCAATCAGAGACCCGATTAGATCATTTTATATTTTGGTTAATATAAGAATTCAGCGAAATTCTATCACATTTGTTCAATTTACGTCGATCCTATTTCAGATAGCTTATTGGGCTAAGCGGCATCTCAAACCTCATGAAGTGGCTAGTAAAATGCACTATTAAACTTCTAGGGTAGGGCGAACAAAGACCCGATTAGATCATTTTACATTAAGGTTAATATAGGAATTCAGCGAAATTCTATCACATTTGTTCAATTTACATCGCTCCTATTTCAAGTAGCGACTTGTGCTTAGCGGCATCTCAAAGCGCAAGAAATGGCGAGTAAAATGCACTATTAAACTTCTATGGTAGGGCAAACAGAGACCACATTAGATCATTTTATATTATGGTTAATTTAAGAATTCAGCGAAATTCTCTCACATTTGTTCAATTTACGTCGCTGATATTTCAGATAGCGTATTGGGCGAAGCGGCATCTCAAAGCGCAAGAAATGGCGAGTAAAATGCACTGTTAAACTTCTAGGGTAGGGCAAACAGAGACCCGATTAGGTCATTTCATATTATGGTTAATTTAAGAATTCAGAAAAATTCTATCACATTTGTTCAATTTACGTCGCTCCTATTTCAGATAGCGTACTCGGATAGGCGGCATCTTAAAGCGCGAGGAATGGCGAGTAAAATGCACTATTAAACTTCTATGATAGGGCAATCAGAGACCCGATCAGATCATTTTATATTTTGGTTAATATAAGAATTCAGCGAAATTCTATCACATTTGTTTAATTTACGTCGCTCCTATTTCAGATAGCGTATTGGGCTAAGCGGCATCTCAATGCGCATGAAATGGCCAGTAAAATGCACTATTAAACTTCTAGGATAAGGCAAACGGAGACCCGATTAGACCATTTCATATTACGGTTAATATAAGAATTCAGCGTTATTCTATCACATTTGTTCAACTTACGTCGCTCCTATTTCAGATAGCGTACTGGGCTAGGCGGCATCTTAAAGCGCGTGGAATGGCGAGCAAAATGCACTCTTAATCTTCTATGATAGGGCAATCAGAGACCCGATTAGATCATTTTATATTACGGTTAATATAAGAATTCAGCGTAATTCTATCACATTTGTTCAACATACGTCGCTCCTATTTCAGATAGTGTACTGGGCTAGGCGGCATCTTAAGGCGCGTGGAAGGGCGAGTAAAATGCACTACTAAACTTCTATGATAGGGCAATCAGAGTCCCGTTTAGATCATTTTATATTATGGTTAATATAAGAATTCAGCGTGATTCTATCACATTTGTTCAACTTACGTCGCTCCTATTTCAGATAGCGTACTGGGCTAGGCGGCATCTTAAAGCGCGTGGAATGGCGAGCAAAATGCACTCTTAATCTTCTATGATAGGGCAATCAGAGACCCGATTAGATCATTTTATATTTTGGTTAATATAAGAATTCAGCGAAATTCTATCACATTTGTTCAATTTACGTCGTTCCTATTTCAGATAGCGTATTGGGCTAAGCGGCATCTCAAAGCGCAAGAAATGGCGAGTAAAATGCACTATTAAACTTCTAGGGTAGGGCAATCAGAGACCCGATTAGATCATTTTATATTACGGTTAATATAAGAATTCAGCGTAATTCTATCACATTTGTTCAACATACGTCGCTCATATTTCAGATAGTGTACTGGGCTAGGCGGCATCTTAAAGCGCGTGGAAGGACCAGTAAAATGCACTACTAAACTTCTATGATAGGGCAATCAGAGTCCCGTTTAGATCATTTTATATTATGGTTAATATAAGAATTCAGCGTGATTCTATCACATTTGTTCAACTTACGTCGCTCCTATTTCTGATAGCGTATTGGGCTAAGCGGCATCTCAAAGCGCAAGAAATGGCGAGTAAAATGCACTATTAAACTTCTAGGGTAGGGCAAACAGAGACCCCATTAGATCATTTTATATTATGGTTAATTTAAGAATTCAGCGAAAATCTATCACATTTGTACAATTTACGTCGCTCCAATTTCAGATAGCTTATTGGGCTAAGCGGCATCGCAAAGCGCATGAATTGACGAGTGAAATGCACTATTAAACTTCTTGGGTAGGGCGAGCAAAGACCCGATTAGATCATTTTACATTAAGGTTAATATAAGAATTCAGCGAAATTCTATCACATTTGTTCAATTTACATCGCTCCTATTTCAGATAGCGACTTGTGCTAAGCGGCATCTCAAAGCGCAAGAAATGGCGAGTAAAATGCACTATTAAACTTCTAGGGTAGGGCAAACAGAGACCACATTAGATCATTTTATATTATGGTTAATTTAAGAATTCAGCGAAATTCTCTCACATTTGTTCAATTTACGTCGCTGATATTTCAGATAGCGTATTGGGCTAAGCGGCATCTCAAAGCGCAAGAAATGGCGAGTAAAATGCACTATTAAACTTCTAGGGTAGGGCAAACAGAGACCCGATTAGGTCATTTCATATTATGGTTAATTTAAGAATTCAGCAAAATTCTATCACATTTGTTCAATTTACGTCGCTCCTATTTCAGATAGCGTACTGGGATAGGCGGCAACTTAAAGCGCGTGGAATGGCGAGTAAAATGCACTATTAAACTTCTATGATAGGGCAATCAGAGTCCCGATTAGATCATTTTATATTTTGGTTAATATAAGAATTCAGCGAAATTCTATCACATTTGTTTAATTTACGTCGCTCCTATTTCAGATAGCATATTGGGATAAGCGGCATCTCAAAGCGCATGAAATGCCGAGTAAAATGCGCTATTAAACTTCTAGGGTAGGGCAATCAGAGACCCGATTAGATCATTTTATATTATGGTTAACTTAAGAATTCAGCAAAATTCTATCACATTTGTTCAATTTACGTCGTTCCTATTTCAGATAGCATACTGGGCTAGGCGGCAACTTAAAGCGCGCGGAATGGCGAGTAAAATGCACTATTAAACTTCTATGATAGGGCAATCGGAGACCCGATTAGATCATTTTATATTATGGTTAATTTAAGAATTCATCGAAATTCTATCACATTTGTTCAATTTACATCGCTCCTATTTCAGATAGCGTATTGGGCTAAGCGGCATCTCAATGCGCATGAAATGGCCAGTAAAATGCACTATTAAACTTCTAGGATAAGGCAAACGGAGACCCGATTAGACCATTTCATATTACGGTTAATATAAGAATTCAGCGTTATTCTATCACATTTGTTCAACTTACGTCGCTCCTATTTCAGATAGCGTACTGGGCTAGGCGGCATCTTAAAGCGCGTGGAATGGCGAGCAAAATGCACTCTTAATCTTCTATGATAGGGCAATCAGAGACCCGATTAGATCATTTTATATTACGGTTAATATAAGAATTCAGCGTAATTCTATCACATTTGTTCAACATACGTCGCTCCTATTTCAGATAGCGTACTGGGCTAGGCGGCATCTTAAAGCGCGTGGAATGACGAGTAAAATGCACTATTAAACTTCTATGATAGGGCAATCAGAGACCCGATTAGATCATCTTATATTTTGGTTAATATAAGAATTCAGCGAAATTCTATCACATTTGTTCAATTTACGTCGTTCCTATTTCAGATAGCGTACTGGGCTAAGCGGCATCGCAAAGCGCATGAATTGACGAGTGAAATGCACTATTAAACTTCTTGGGTAGGGCGAACAAAGACCCGATTAGATCATTTTACATTAAGTTTAATATAAGAATTCAGCGAAATTCTATCACATTTGTTCAATTTACATCGCTCCTATTTCAGATAGCGACTTGTGCTAAGCGGCATCTCAAAGCGCAGGAAATGGCGAGTAAAATGCACCATTAAACTTCTAGGGTAGGGCAAACAGAGACCCCATTAGATCATTTTATATTTTGGTTAATATAAGAATTCAGCGAAATTCTATCACATATGTTTAATTTACGTCGCTCCTATTTCAGATAGCGTATTGGGATAAGCGGCATCTCAAAGCGCATGAAATGCTGAGTAAAATGCGCTATTAAACTTCTAGGGTAGGGCAATCAGAGGCCCGATTAGATCATTTTATATTATGGTTAATTTAAGGATTCAGCAAAATTCTATCACATTTGTTCAATTTACGTCGTTCCTATTTCAGATATCATACTGGGCTAGGCGGCAACTTAAAGCGCGCGGAATGGCGAGTAAAATGCACTATTAAACTTCTATGATAGGGCAATCAGAGACCCGATTAGATCATTTCATATTTTGGTTAATATAAGAATTCAGCGAAATTCTATCACATTTGTTCAATTTACGTCGCTCCTATTTCAGATAGCTTATTGGGCTAAGCGGCATCTCAAAGCGCATGAAATGACGAGTGAAATGCACTATTAAACTTCAAGGGTAGGGCGATCAAAGACCCGATTAGATCATTTTACATTAAGGTTAATATAAGAATTCAGCGAAATTCTATCACATTTGTTCAATTTACATCGCTCCTATTTCAGATAGCGACTTGTGCTAAGCGTCATCTCAAAGCGCAAGAAATGGCGAGTCAAATGCACTATTAAACTTCTAGGATAAGGCAAACAGAGACCCGATTAGATCATTTTATATTATGGTTAATTTAAGAATTCAGCAAAATTCTATCACATTTGTTCAACTTACGGCGCTCCTATTTCAGCTAGCGTACTGGGCTAGGCGGCATCTTAAAGCGCGTGGAATGGCGAGCAAAATGCACTCTTAATCTTCTATGATAGGGCAATCAGAGACCCGATTAGATCATTTTATATTACGGTTAATATAAGAATTCAGCGTAATTCTATCACATTTGTTCAACATACGTCGCTCCTATTTCAGATAGTGTACTGGGCTAGGCGGCATCTTAAAGCGCGTGGAAGGGCGAGTAAAATGCACTACTAAACTTCCATGATAGGGCAAT
This sequence comes from Macropis europaea, assembly GCA_916610135.2. Taxonomy (NCBI): domain Eukaryota; kingdom Metazoa; phylum Arthropoda; class Insecta; order Hymenoptera; family Melittidae; genus Macropis; species Macropis europaea. Next base: position 7,435 of record CAKAJE020002091.1, read on the forward strand.
CAGAGTCCCGTTTAGATCATTTTATATTATGGTTAATATAAGAATTCAGCGTGATTCTATCACATTTGTTCAACTTACGTCGCTCCTATTTCAGATAGCGTATTGGGCTAAGCGGCATCTCAAAGCGCAAGAAATGGCGAGTAAAATGCACTATTAAACTTCTAGGGTACGGCAAACAGAGACCCCATTAGATCATTTTATATTATGGTTAATTTAAGAATTCAGCGAAATTCTATCACATTTGTTCAATTTACGTTGCTCCTATTTCAGATAGCGTACTGGGCTAGGCGGCATCTTAAAGCGCGTGGAATGACGAGTAAAATGCACTATTAAACTTCTATGATAGGGCAATCAGAGACCCGATTAGATCATCTTATATTTTGGTTAATATAAGAATTCAGCGAAATTCTATCACATTTGTTCAATTTACGTCGTTCCTATTTCAGATAGCGTACTGGGCTTAGCGGCACCGCAAAGCGCATGAATTGACGAGTGAAATGCACTATTAAACTTCTTGGGTAGGGCGAACAAAGACCCGATTAGATCATTTTACATTAAGTTTAATATAAGAATTCAGCGAAATTCTATCACATTTGTTCAATTTACATCGCTCCTATTTCAGATAGCGACTTGTGCTAAGCGGCATCTCAAAGCGCAGGAAATGGCGAGTAGAATGCAACATTAAACTTCTAGGGTAAGGCAAACAGAGACCCCATTAGATCATTTTATATTATGGTTAATTTAAGAATTCAGCGAAATTCTCTCACATTTGTTCAATTTACGTCGCTCCTATTTCAGATAGCGTACCCGGATAGGCGGCATCTTAAAGCGCGAGGAATGGCGAGTAAAATGCACTATTAAACTTCTATGATAGGGCAATCAGAGACCCGATTAGATCATTTTACATTTTGGTAAATATAAGAATTCAGCGACATATTCTCACATTTGTTCAATTTACGTCGCTGATATTTCAGATAGCGTACTGGGCAAGGCGGTATCTCAAAGCGCGTGGAAGGGCGAGTAAAATGCACTACTAAACTTCTATGATAGGGCAATCAGAGACTCCATTAGATCATTTTATATTATGGATAATTTAAGAATTCAGCGAAATTCTATCACATTTGTTCAATTTACGTCGCTCCTATGTCAGATAGCGTATTGGGCTAAGCGGCATCTCAAAGCGCATGAAATGGCGAGTGAAATGCACTATTAATCTTCTAGGGTAGGGCAATCAGAGACCCCATTAGATCATTTTATATTATGGTTAATTTAAGAATTCAGCGAAATTCTATCACATTTGTTCAATTACGTCGCTCCTATGTCAGATAGCGTATTGGGCTAAGCGGCATCTCAAAGCTCATGAAATGGCGAGTGAAATGCACTATTAATCTTCTAGGGTAGGGCAATCAGAGACCCCATTAGATCATTTTATATTATGGTTAATTTAAGAATTCAGCGAAATTCTATCACATTTGTTCAATTTACGTCGCTCCTATGTCAGATAGCGTACTGGGCTAGGCGGCATCTCAAAGCGCATGAAACGGCGAGTAAAATGCACTATTAAACTTCTAGGATAAGGCAAACAGAGACCCGATTAGATCATTTTATATTACGGTAAATATAAGAATTCAGCGTAATTCTGTCACATTTGTTCAACTTACGTAGCTCCTATTTCAGATAGCGTACTGGGCTAGGCGGCAACTTAAAGCGCGTGGAATGTCGAGTAAAATACACTATCAAACTTCTATGATAGGGCAATGAGAGACCCGATTAGATCATTTTATATTTTGGTTAATATAAGAATTCAGCGAAATTCTATCACATTTGTTCAATTTACGTCGCTCCTATGTCAGATAGCGTATTGGGCTAAGCGGCATCTCAAAGCGCATGAAATGGCGAGTGAAATGCACTATTAATCTTCTAGGGTAGGGCGAACAGAGACCCGATTAGATCATTTTACATTAAGGTTAATATAAGAATTCAGCGAGATTCTCTCACATTTGTTCAATTTACGTCGCTGATATTTCAGATAGCATATTGGGCTAAGCGGCATCTCAAAGCGCAAGAAATGGCGAGTAAAATGTACTATTAAACTTCTAGGGTAGGGCAAACAGAGACCCGATTAGAACATTTTATATTATGGTTAATTTAAGAATTCAGCGAAATTCTATCACATTTGTTCAATTTACGTCGCTCATGTTGCAGATAGCGTATTGGGCTAAGCGGCATCTCAAAGCGCATGAAATGGCGAGTAAGACGCACTATTAAACTTCTGGGGTAAGGCAAACCGAGACCCGATTAGATCATTTAATATTACGGTTAATATAAGAATTCAGAGTAATTATATCACATTTGTTCAACATACGTCGCTCCTATTTCAGATAGTGTACTGGGCTAGGCGGCATCTTAAAGCGCGTGGAAGGGCGAGTAAAATGCACTACTAAACCTCTATGATAGGGCAATCAGAGTCCCGTTTAGGTCATTTTATATTTTGTTTAATATAAGGTTTCATGGAAATTCTATTACATTTGTTCAATTTACGTCGCTCCTATTTCAGATAGCGTATTGGGCTAAGCGGCATCTCAAAGCGCATGAAATGACGAGAGAAATGCACTATTAAAGTTCTTGGGTAGGGCAAACAGAGACCCGATTATATCATTTTATATTATGGTTAATTTAAGAATTCAGCAAAATTCTATCACATTTGTTCAACTTACGTAGCTCCTATTTCAGATAGCGTACTGGGCTAGACGGCAACTTAAAGCGCGTGGAATGGCGAGTAAAATGCACTATTAAACTTCTATGATAGGGCAATCAGAGACCCGATTAGATCACTTTATATGTTGGTTAATATAAGAATTCAGCGAAATTCTATCACATTTGTTCAATTTACGTCGCTCCTATGTCAGATAGCGTATCGGGCTAAGCGGCATCTCAAAGCGCATGAAATGGCGAGTGAAATGCACTATTAATCTTCTAGGGTAGGGCAATCAGAGACCCCATTAGATCAATTTATATTATGTTTAATTTAAGAATTCCGCGAAATTCTATCACACTTGTTCAATTTACGTCGCTCCTATTTCAGATAGCGTATTGGGCTAAGTGGCATCTCAAAGCGCATGAAATGGCGAGTAAAATGCACTATTAAACTTCTAGGGTAAGGCAAACAGAGACCCGATTAGATCATTTTATATTACGGTTAATATAAGAATTCAGAGTAATTCTATCACATTTGTTCAATTTACGTCGCCCCTATTTCAGATAGCGTATTGGGCTAAGCGGCATCTCAAAGCGCATGAAATGGCGAGTCAAATGCACTACTAAACTTCTATGATAGGGAAATCAGAGACCCGATTAGATTATTTTATATTTTGGTTAATATAATAATTCAGCGAAATTCTCTCATATTTGTTCAATTTACGTCGCTGATATTTCAGATAGCGTATTGGACTATGCGGCATCTCAAAGCGCAAGAAATGTCGAGTAAAATGCACTGTTAAACTTCTATGATAGGGCAATCAGAGACCCGATTAGATCATTTCATATTTTGGTTAATATAAGAATTCAGCGAAATTCTATCACATTTGTTCAACATACGTCGCTCCTATTTCAGATAGCGTACTGGGCTGGGCGGCATCTTAAAGCGCGTGGAATGGCGAGTAAAATGCACTATTAAACTTCTATGATAGGGCAATCAGAGACCCGATTAGATCATTTTATATTTTGGTTAATATAAGAATTCAGCGAAATTCTATCACATTTGTTCAATTTGCGTCGCTCCTATTTCAGATAGCTTATTGGGCTAAGCGGCATCGCAAAGCGCATGAAATGACGAGTGAAATGCACTATTAAACTTCTAGGGTAGGGCAAACAGAGACCCGATTAGATCATTTTATATTATGGTTAATTTAAGAATTCAGCAAAATTCTATCACATTTGTTCAATTTACGTAGCTCCTACTTCAGATAGCGTATTGGGCTAGGCGGCATCTTAAAGCGCGTGGAATGGCGAGTAAAATTCACTATTAAACTTCTATGATAGGGCAATCAGAGACCCGATTAGATCATTTTATATTTTGGTTAATATAAGAATTCAGCGAAATTCTATCACATTTGGTCAATTTACGTCGCTCCTATTTCAGATACCTTATTGGGCTATGCGGCATCTCAAAGCGCATGAAATGACGAGAGAAATGCACTATTAAACTTCTAGGGTAGGGCGAACGAAGACCCGATTAGATCATTTTACATTGAGGTTAATATAAGAATTCAGCGAAATTCTATCACATTTGTTCAATTTACGTCGCTCCTATTTCAGATAGCGTATTGGGCTAAGCGGCATCTCAAAGCGCAAGAAATGGCGAGTAAAATGCACTATTAAGCTTCTAGGGTTGGGCACATATAGACCCGATTAGATCATTTTATATTACGGTAAATATAATAATTCAGCGTAATTCTGTCACATTTGTTCAACTTACGTAGCTCCTATTTCAGATAGCGTACTGGGCTAGGCGGCAACTTAAAGCGCGTGGAATGGCGAGTAAAATGCACCATTAAACTTCTATGGTAGGGCAATCAGAGAACCGATTAGATCATTTTATATTACGGTAAATATAAGAATTCAGCGAAATTATATCACATTTGTTCAACTTACGTGCCTCCTATTTCAGATAGCGTATTGGGCTAAGCGGCATCTCAAAGCGCATGAAATGGCGAGTAAACTGCACTATTAAACTTCTAGGATAAGGCAAACAGAGACCCGATTAGATCGTTTTATATTGCGGTTAATATAAGAATTCAGCGTAACTCTGACACATTTGTTCAACTTACGTAGCTCCTATTTCAGATAGCGTACTGGGCTAGGCGTCATCTTAAAGCGCGTGGAATGGCGGGTAAAATGCACTATTAAACTTCTATGATGGGGCAATCAGAGACCCGATTAGATCATTTTATGTTTTGGTTAATATAAGAATTGAGCGAAATTCTATCACATTTGTTCAGTTTGCGTCGCTCCTATTTCAGATAGCGTATTGGGCTAAGCGGCATCTCAAAGCGCAAGAAATGGCGAGTAAAATGCACTATTAAGCTTCTAGGGTTGGGCACATATAGACCCGATTAGATCATTTTATATTATGGTTAATTTAAGAATTCAGCGAAATCCTATCACATTTGTTCATTTTACGTCGCTCCTATTTCAGATAGCGTATTGGCCTAAGCGGCATCTCAAAGCGCAAGAAATGGCGAGTAAAATGCTCTATCAAACTTCTAGGGTAGGGCAAACAGAGACCCCATTAGATCATTTTATATTTTGGTTAATATAAGAATTCAGCGAAATTCTATCACATTTTTTCAATTTACGTCGCTCCTATTTCAGATAGTGTACTGGGCTAGGCGGCATCTTAAAGCGCGTGGAAGGGCGAGTAAAATGCACTACTAAACGTCTATGATAGGGCAATCAGAGTCCCGTTTATATCATTTTATATTTTCTTTAATATAAGATTTCAGGGAAATTCTATCACATTTGTTCAATTTACGTCGCTCCTATTTCAGATAGCGTATTGGGCTAAGCGGCATCTCAAAGCGCAAGAAATGGCGAGTAAAATGTACTATTAAACTTCTAGGGTAGGGCAAACAGAGACCCGATTAGAACATTTTGTATTATGGTTAATTTAAGAATTCAGCGAAATTCTATCACATTTGTTCAATTTACGTCGCTCCTATATCAGATAGTGTACTGGGCTAGGCGGCATCTTAAAGCGCGTGGAAGGGCGAGTAAAATGCACTACTAAACTTCTATGATAGGGCAATCAGAGTCCCGTTTAGATCATTTTATATTTTGTTTAATATAAGATTTCCGGGAAATTCTATCACATTTGTTCAATTTACGTCGCTCCTATTTCAGATAGCTATTGGGCTAAGCGGCATCTCAAAGCGCATGAAATGACGAGAGAAATGCACTATTAAACTTCTTGGGTAGGGCGAACAGAGACCCGATTACATCATTTTATATTATGGTTAATTTAAGAATTCAGCAATATTCTATCACATTTGTTCAATTTACGTCGCTCCTATTTCAGATAGCGGACTGGGCTAGGCGGCATCTTAAAGCGCGTGGAGTGACGAGTAAAATGCACTGTTAAACTTCTATGATAGGGCAATCAGAGACCCGATTAGATCATTTTATATTTTGGTTAATATAAGAATTCAGCGAAATTCTATCACATTTGTTCAATTTACGTCGCTCCTATTTCAGATAGCTTATTGGGCTAAGCGGCATCTCAAAGCGCATGTAGTGGCGAGTAAAATGCACTATTAAACTTCTAGGGTAGGGCGAACAAAGACCCGATTAGATCATTTTACATTAAGGTTAATATAAGAATTCAGCGAAATTCTACCACATTTGTTCAATTTACGTCGCTCCTATTTCAGATAGCGGACTGGGCTAGGCGGCATCTTAAAGCGCGTGGAGTGACGAGTAAAATGCACTATTAATCTTCTATGATAGGGCAATCAGAGACCCGATTAGATCATTTTATATTTTGGTTAATATAAGAATTCAGCGAAATTCTACCACATTTGTTCAATTTACATCGCTCCTATTTCAGATAGCGACTTGTGCTAAGCGGCATCTCAAAGCGCAAGAAATGACGAGTAAAATGCACTATTAAACTTCTAGGGTAGGGCAAACAGAGACCACATTAGATCATTTTATATTATGGTTAATTTAAGAATTCAGCGAAATTCTCTCACATTTGTTCAATTTACGTCGCTGATATTTCAGATAGCGTATTGGGCTAAGCGGCATCTCAAAGCGCAAGAAATGGCGAGTAAAATGCACTATTAAACTTCTAGGGTAGGGCAAACAGAGACCCGATTAGGTCATTACATATTATGGTTAATTTAAGAATTCAGAAAAATTCTATCACATTTGTTCAATTTACGTCGCTGATATTTCAGATAGCGTATTGGGCTAAGCGGCATCTCAAAGCGCAAGAGATGGCGAGTAAAATGCACTACTAAACTTCTAGGGTAAGGCAAACAGAGACCCGATTAGATCATTTTATATTACGGTTAATATAAGAATTCAGCGTAATTCTATCACATTTGTTCAACATACGTCGCTCCTATTTCAGATAGTGTACTGGGCTAGGCGGCATCTTAAAGCGCGTCGAAGGGCGAGTAAAATGCACTACTAAACTTCTATGGTAGGGCAATCAGAGTCCCGTTTAGATCATTTTATGTATTGTTTAATATAAGATTTCAGGGAAATTCTATCCCATTTGTTCAATTTACGTCGCTCCTATTTCAGATAGCGTATTGGGCTAAGCGGCATCTCAAAGCGTATGAAATGACGAGAGAAATGCACTATTAAACTTCTTGGGTAGGGCGAACAGAAACCCGATTAGGTCATTTCATATTATGGTTAATTTAAGAATTCAGCGAAATTCTATCACATTTGTTCAATTTACATCGCTCCTATTTCAAATAGCGTATTGGGCTAAGCGGCATCTCCATGCGCATGAAATGGCGAGTAAAATGCACTATTAAACTTCTAGGATAAGGCAAATGGAGACCCGATTAGACCATTTTATATTACGGTTAATATAAGAATTCAGCGTTATTCTATCACATTTGTTCAACTTACGTCGCTCCTATTTCAGATAGCGTACTCGGATAGGCGGCATCTTAAAGCGCGAGGAATGGCGAGTAAAATGCACTATTAAACTTCTATGATAGGGCAATCAGAGACCCGATTAGATCATTTTATATTTTGGTTAATATAAGAATTCAGCGAAATTCTATCACATTTGTTTAATTTACGTCGCTCCTATTTCAGATAGCGTATTGGGCTAAGCGGCATCTCAATGCGCATGAAATGGCCAGTAAAATGCACTATTAAACTTCTAGGATAAGGCAAACGGAGACCCGATTAGACCATTTCATATTACGGTTAATATAAGAATTCAGCGTTATTCTATCACATTTGTTCAACTTACGTCGCTCCTATTTCAGATAGCGTACTGGGCTAGGCGGCATCTTAAAGCGCGTGGAATGGCGAGCAAAATGCACTCTTAATCTTCTATGATAGGGCAATCAGAGACCCGATTAGATCATTTTATATTACGGTTAATATAAGAATTCAGCGTAATTCTATCACATTTGTTCAACATACGTCGCACCTATTTCAGATAGTGTACTGGGCTAGGCGGCATCTTAAGGCGCGTGGAAGGGCGAGTAAAATGCACTACTAAACTTCTATGATAGGGCAATCAGAGTCCCGTTTAGATCATTTTATATTATGGTTAATATAAGAATTCAGCGTGATTCTATCACATTTGTTCATCTTACGTCGCTCCTATTTCAGATAGCGTACTGGGCTAGGCGGCATCTTAAAGCGCGTGGAATGGCGAGCAAAATGCACTCTTAATCTTCTATGATAGGGCAATCAGAGACCCGATTAGATCATTTTATATCTTGGTTAATATAAGAATTCAGCGAAATTCTATCACATTTGTTCAATTTACGTCGCTCCTATTTCAGATAGCGTATTGGGCTAAGCGGCATCTCAAAGCGCAAGAAATGGCGAGTAAAATGCACTATTAAACTTCTAGGGTAGGGCAATCAGAGACCCGATTAGATCATTTTATATTACGGTTAATATAAGAATTCAGCGTAATTCTATCACATTTGTTCAACATACGTCGCTCATATTTCAGATAGTGTACTGGGCTAGGCGGCATCTTAAAGCGCGTGGAAGGGCGAGTAAAATGCACTACTAAACTTCTATGATAGGGCAATCAGAGTCCCGTTTAGATCATTTTATATTATGGTTAATATAAGAATTCAGCGTGATTCTATCACATTTGTTCAACTTACGTCGCTCCTATTTCTGATAGTGTATTGGGCTAAGCGGCATCTCAAAGCGCAAGAAATGGCGAGTAAAATGCACTATTGAACTTCTAGGGTAGGGCAAACAGAGACCTGATTAGGTCATTACATATTATGGTTAATTTAAGAATTCAGAAAAATTCTATCACATTTGTTCAATTTACGTCGCTCCTATTTCAGATAGCCTACCCGGATAGGCGGCATCTTAAAGCGCGAGGAATGGCGAGTAAAATGCACTATTAAACTTCTATGATAGGGCAATCAGAGACCCGATTAGATCATTTTATATTTTGGTTAATATAAGAATTCAGCGAAATTCTATCACATTTGTTTAATTTACGTCGCTCCTATTTCAGATAGCGTATTGGGCTAAGCGGCATCTCAAAGCGCAGGAAATGGCGAGTAAAATGCACTATTAAGCTTCTAGGGTTGGGCACATAGAGACCCGATTAGATCATTTTATATTATGGTTAATTTAAGAATTCAGCGAAATCCTATCACATTTGTTCATTTTACGTCGCTCCTATTTCAGATAGCGTATTGGGCTAAGCGGCATCTCAAAGCGCATGAAATGGCGAGTAAAATGCACTATTAAACTTCTAGGGCAGGGCGAACAGAGACCCGATTAGATCATTTTACATTAAGGTTAATATAAGTATTCAGGGAACTTCTATCACATTTGTTCAATTTACGTCGCCCCTATTTCAGACAGCTTATTGGGCTAAGCGGCATCTCAAAGCGCATGAAATGACGAGTAAAATGCACTATTAAACTTCTAGGGTAGGGCAATCAGAGACCCGATTAGATCATTTTATATTACGGTTAATATAAGAATTCAGCGTAATTCTATCACATTTGTTTAATTTACGTCGCTCCTATTTCAGATAGCGTATTGGGTTAAGCGGCATCGCAAAGCGCATGAAATGACGAGTGAAATGCACTATTAAACTTCTAGGGTAGGGCAAACAGAGACCCGAGTAGATCATTTTATATTATGGTTAATTTAAGAATTCAGCAAAATTCTATCACATTTGTTCAATTTACGTCGCTCCTATTTCAGATAGCGTACTGGGCTAAGCGGCATCTCAAAGCGCAAGAAATGGCGAGTAAAATGCATTATTAAACTTCTAGGGTAGGGCAAACAGAGACCCGATTAGATCATTTTATATTACGGTTAATATAAGAATTCAGCGTAATTCTGTCACATTTGTTCAACTTACGTAGCTCCTATTTCAGATAGCGTACTGGGCTAGGCGGCAACTTAAAGCGCGTGGAATGTCGAGTAAAATACACTATCAAACTTCTATGATAGGGCAATCAGAGACCCGATTAGATCATTTTATATTTTGGTTAATATAAGAATTCAGCGAAATTCTATCACATTTGTTCAATTTACGTCGCTCCTATTTCAGATAGCGTATTGGGCTAAGCGGCATCTCAAAGCGCATGAAATGGAGAGTAAAATGCACTGTTAAACCTCTAGGGTAGGGCAAACAGAGACCCGATTAGATCATTTCATATTATGGTTAATTTAAGAATTCAGCAAAATTCTATCACATTTGTTCAATTTACGTAGCTCCTACTTCAGATAGCGTATTGGGCTAAGCGGCATCTCAAAGCGCAAGAAATGGCGAGTAAAATACACTATCAAACTTCTATGATAGGGCAATCAGAGACCCGATTAAATCATTTTATATTATGGTTAATTTAAGAATTCAGCGAAATTCTAGCACATTTGTTCAATTTACGTCGCTCATGTTGCAGATAGCGTATTGGGCTAAGCGGCATCTCAAAGCGCATGAAATGGCGAGTAAGACGCACTATTAAACTTCTAGGGTAAGGCAAACCGAGACCCGATTAGATCATTTAATATTACGGTTAATATAAGAATTCAGAGTAATTATATCACATTTGTTCAACATACGTCGCTCCTATTTCAGATAGTGTACTGGGCTAGGCGGCATCTTAAAGCGCGTGGAAGGGCGAGTAAAATGCACTACTAAACTTCTATGATAGGGCAAGCAGAGTCCCGTTTAGGTCATTTTATATTTTGTTTAATATAAGGTTTCATGGAAATTCTATCACATTTGTTCAATTTACGTCGCTCCTATTTCAGATAGCGTATTGGGCTAAGCGGCATCTCAAAGCGCATGAAATGACGAGAGAAATGCACTATTAAAGTTCTTGGGTAGGGCAAACAGAGACCCGATTATATCATTTTATATTATGGTTAATTTAAGAATTCAGCAAAATTCTATCACATTTGTTCAACTTACGTAGCTCCTATTTCAGATAGCGTACTGGGCTAGACGGCAACTTAAAGCGCGTGGAATGGCGAGTAAAATGCACTATTAAACTTCTATGATAGGGCAATCAGAGACCCGATTAGATCATTTTATATTTTGGTTAATATAAGAATTCAGCGAAATTCTATCACATTTGTTCAATTTACGTCGCTCCTATGTCAGATGGCGTATCGGGCTAAGCGGCATCTCAAAGCGCATGAAATGGCGAGTGAAATGCACTATTAATCTTCTAGGGTAGGGCAATCAGAGACCCCATTAGATCAATTTATATTATGGTTAATTTAAGAATTCAGCGAAATTCTATCACACTTGTTCAATTTACGTCGCTGATATTTCAGATAGCGTATTGGACTATGCGGCATCTCAAAGCGCAAGAAATATCGAGTAAAATGCACTATTAAACTTCTATGATAGGGCAATCAGAGACCCGATTAGATCATTTTATATTTTGGTTAATATAAGAATTCAGCGAAATTCTATCACATTTGTTCAATTTACGTCGCTCCTATTTCAGATAGCGTATTGGGCTAAGCGGCATCTCGAAGCGCAAGAAATGGCGAGTAAAATGCACTATTAAACTTCTAGGGTAGGGCAAACAGAGACCCCATTAGATCGTTTTATATTATGGTTAATTTAAGAATTCAGCGAAATTCTATCACATTTGTTCAATTTACGTTGCTCCTATTTCAGATAGCGTATTGGGCTAAGCGGCATCTCAAAGCCCAAGAAATGGCGAGTAAAATGCACTATTAAACTTCTAGGGTGGGGCTAACAGAGACCAGTTTAGATCACTTTATATTATGGTTAATTTAAGAATTCAGCGAAATTCTATCTCATTTGTTCAATTTACGTCGATCCTATTGCAGATAGCGTATTGGGCTAAGCGGCATCTCAAAGCGCATGAAATGGCGAGTAAAATGCACTATTAAACTTCTATGGTAATGCAAACAGAGACCCGATTAGATCATTTCATATTACGGTTAATATAAGAATTCAGCGTAATTCTATCACATTTGTTCAACATACGTCGCTCCTATTTCAGATAGTGTACTGGGCTAGGCGGCATCTTAAAGCGCGTGGAAGGGCGAGTAAAATGCACTACTAAACATCTATGATAGGGCAATCAGAGTCCCGTTTAGATCATTTTATATTTTGTTTAATATACGATTTCCGGGAAATTCTATCACATTTGTTCAATTTACGTCGCTCCTATTTCAGATAGCTATTGGGCTAAGCGGCATCTCAAAGCGTATGAAATGACGAGAGAAATGCACTATTAAACTTCTTGTGTAGGGCGAACAGAGACCCGATTACATCATTTTATATTATGGTTAATTTAAGAATTCAGCAAAATTCTATCACATTTGTTCAATTTACGTCGCTCCTATTTCAGATAGCGGACTGGGCTAGGCGGCATCTTAAAGCGCGTGGAGTGACGAGTAAAATGCACTATTAATCTTCTATGATAGGGCAATCAGAGACCCGATTAGATCATTTTATATTTTGGTTAATATAAGAATTCAGCGAAATTCTACCACATTTGTTCAATTTACATCGCTCCTATTTCAGATAGCGACTTGTGCTAAGCGGCATCTCAAAGCGCAAGAAATGACGAGTAAAATGCACTATTAAACTTCTAGGGTAGGGCAAACAGAGACCACATTAGATCATTTTATATTATGGTTAATTTAAGAATTCAGCGAAATTCTCTCACATTTGTTCAATTTACGTCGCTGATATTTCAGATAGCGTATTGGGCTAAGCGGCATCTCAAAGCGCAAGAAATGGCGAGTAAAATGCACTACTAAACTTCTAGGGTAAGGCAAACAGAGACCCGATTAGATCATTTTATATTACGGTTAATATAAGAATTCAGCGTAATTCTATCACATTTGTTCAACATACGTCGCTCCTATTTCAGATAGTGTACTGGGCTAGGCGGCATCTTAAAGCGCGTCGAAGGGCGAGTAAAATGCACTACTAAACTTCTATGGTAGGGCAATCAGAGTCCCGTTTAGATCATTTTATGTATTGTTTAATATAAGATTTCAGGGAAATTCTATCCCATTTGTTCAATTTACGTCGCTCCTATTTCAGATAGCGTATTGGGCTAAGCGGCATCTCAAAGCGTATGAAATGACGAGAGAAATGCACTATTAAACTTCTTGGGTAGGGCGAACAGAAACCCGATTAGGTCATTTCATATTATGGTTAATTTAAGAATTCAGCGAAATTCTATCACATTTGTTCAATTTACATCGCTCCTATTTCAAATAGCGTATTGGGCTAATCGGCATCTCCATGCGCATGAAATGGCGAGTAAAATGCACTATTAAACTTCTAGGATAAGGCAAATGGAGACCCGATTAGACCATTTTATATTACGGTTAATATAAGAATTCAGCGTTATTCTATCACATTTGTTCAACTTACGTCGCTCCTATTTCAGATAGCGTACTCGGATAGGCGGCATCTTAAAGCGCGAGGAATGGCGAGTAAAATGCACTATTAAACTTCTATGATAGGGCAATCAGAGACCCGATTAGATCATTTTATATTTTGGTTAATATAAGAATTCAGCGAAATTCTATCACATTTGTTCAACATACGTCGCTCCTATTTCAGATAGTGTACTGGGCTAGGCGGCATCTTAAGGCGCGTGGAAGGGCGAGTAAAATGCACTACTAAACGTCTATGATAGGGCAATCAGAGTCCCGTTTAGATCATTTTATATTATGGTTAATATAAGAATTCAGTGTGATTCTATCACATTTGTTCATCTTACGTCGCTCCTATTTCAGATAGCGTACTGGGCTAGGCGGCATCTTAAAGCGCGTGGAATGGCGAGCAAAATGCACTCTTAATCTTTTATGATAGTGCAATCAGAGACCCGATTAGATCATTTTATATCTTGGTTAATATAAGAATTCAGCGAAATTCTATCACATTTGTTCAATTTACGTCGCTCCTATTTCAGATAGCGTATTGTGCTAAGCGGCATCTCAAAGCGCAAGAAATGGCGAGTAAAATGCACTATTAAACTTCTAGGGTGGGGCAATCAGAGACCCGATTAGATCATTTTATATTACGGTTAATATAAGAATTCAGCGTAATTCTATCACATTTGTTCAACATACGTCGCTCATATTTCAGATAGTGTACTGGGCTAGGCGGCATCTTAAAGCGCGTGGAAGGGCGAGTAAAATGCACTACTAAACTTCTATGATAGGGCAATCAGAGTCCTGTTTAGATCATTTTATATTACGGTTAATATAAGAATTCAGCGTGATTCTATCACATTTGTTCAACTTACGTCGCTCCTATTTCTGATAGCGTATTGGGCTAAGCGGCATCTCAAAGCGCAAGAAATGGCGAGTAAAATGCACTATTAAACTTCTAGGGTAGGGCAAACAGAGACCCGATTAGGTCATTACATATTATGGTTAATTTAAGAATTCAGAAAAATTCTATCACATTTGTTCAATTTACGTAGCTCCTACTACAGATAGCGTATTGGGCTAAGCGGCATCTTAAAGCGCATGAAATGGCGAGTAAAATGCACTATTAAACTTCTAGGGCAGGGCGAACAGAGAGCCGATTAGATCATTTTACATTAAGGTTAATATAAGTATTCAGGGAACTTCTATCACATTTGTTCAATTTACGTCGCCCCTAATTCAGACAGCTTATTGGGCTAAGCGGCATCTCAAAGCGCATGAAATGACGAGTAAAATGCACTATTAAACTTCTAGGGTAGGGCAATCAGAGACCTGATTAGATCATTTTATATTATGGTTAATTTAAGAATTCAGCAAAATTCTATCACATTTGTTCAATTTACGTCGTTCCTATTTCAGATAGCATACTGGGCTAGGCGGCATCTTAAAGCGCGTGGAATGGCGAGTAAAATGCACTATTAATCTTCTATGGTAGGGCAATCAGAGACCCGATTAGATCATTTTATATTTTGGTTAATATAAGAATTCAGCGTAATTCTATCACATTTGTTCAATTTACGTCGCTCCTATTTCAGATAGCTTATTGGGCTAAGCGGCATCTCAAAGCGCATGTAGTGGCGAGTAAAATGCACTATTAAACTTCTAGGGTAGGGCGATCAAAGACCCGATTAGATCATTTTACATTAAGGTTAATATAAGAATTCAGCGAAATTCTACCACATTTGTTCAATTTACATCGCTCCTATTTCAGATAGCGACTTGTGCTAAGCGGCATCTCAAAGCGCAAGAAATGACGAGTAAAATGCACTATTAAACTTCTAGGGAAGGGCAAACAGAGACCACATTAGATCATTTTATATTATGGTTAATTTAAGAATTCAGCGAAATTCTCTCACATTTGTTCAATTTACGTCGCTGATATTTCAGATAGCGTATTGGGCTAAGCGGCATCTCAAAGCGCAAGAAATGGCGAGTAAAATGCACTATTAAACTTCTAGGGTAGGGCAAACAGAGACCCGATTAGGTCATTACATATTATGGTTAATTTAAGAATTCAGAAAAATTCTATCACATTTGTTCAATTTACGTCGCTCCTATTTCAGATAGCGTACCCGGATAGGCGGCATCTTAAAGCGCGAGGAATGGCGAGTAAAATGCACTATTAAACTTCTATGATAGGGCAATCAGAGACCCGATTAGATCATTTTATATTTTGGTTAATATAAGAATTCAGCGTAATTCTATCACATTTGTTCAATTTACGTCGCTCCTATTTCAGATAGCTTATTGGGCTAAGCGGCATCTCAAAGCGCATGTAGTGGCGAGTAAAATGCACTATTAAACTTCTAGGGTAGGGCAAACAGAGACCCGATTAGATCATTTTATATTACGGTTAATATAAGAATTCAGCGTAATTCTATCACATTTGTTCAACATACGTCGCTCCTATTTCAGATAGTGTACTGGGCTAGGCGGCATCTTAAAGCGCGTCGAAGGGCGAGTAAAATGCACTACTAAACTTCTATGGTAGGGCAATCAGAGTCCCGTTTAGATCATTTTATGTATTGTTTAATATAAGATTTCAGGGAAATTCTATCACATTTGTTCAATTTACGTCGCTCCTATTTCAGATAGCGTATTGGGCTAAGCGGCATCTCAAAGCGTATGAAATGACGAGAGAAATGCACTATTAAACTTCTTGGGTAGGGCGAACAGAAACCCGATTAGGTCATTTCATATTATGGTTAATTTAAGAATTCAGCGAAATTCTATCACATTTGTTCAATTTACATCGCTCCTATTTCAAATAGCGTATTGGGCTAAGCGGCATCTCAAAGCGCAAGAAATGGCGAGTAAAATGCACTATTAAACTTCTAGGGTAGGGCAATCAAAGACCCGATTAGATCATTTTATATTACGGTTAATATAAGAATTCAGCGTAATTCTATCACATTTGTTCAACATACGTCGCTCATATTTCAGATAGTGTACTGGGCAAGGCGGCATCTTAAAGCGCGTGGAAGGGCGAGTAAAATGCACTACTAAACTTCTATGATAGGGCAATCAGAGTCCCGTTTAGATCATTTTATATTATGGTTAATATAAGAATTCAGCGTGATTCTATCACATTTGTTCAACTTACGTCGCTCCTATTTCTGATAGTGTATTGGGCTAAGCGGCATCTCAAAGCGCAAGAAATGGCGAGTAAAATGCACTATTAAACTTCTAGGGTAGGGCAAACAGAGACCTGATTAGGTCATTACATATTATGGTTAATTTAAGAATTCAGAAAAATTCTATCACATTTGTTCAATTTACGTCGCTCCTATTTCAGATAGCGTACCCGGATAGGCGGCATCTTAAAGCGCGAGGAATGGCGAGTAAAATGCACTATTAAACTTCTATGATAGGGCAATCAGAGACCCGATTAGATCATTTTATATTTTGGTTAATATAAGAATTCAGCGAAATTCTATCACATTTGTTTAATTTACGTCGCTCCTATTTCAGATAGCGTATTGGGCTAAGCGGCATCTCAAAGTGCAGGAAATGGCGAGTAAAATGCACTATTAAGCTTCTAGGGTTGGGCACATAGAGACCCGATTAGATCATTTTATATTATGGTTAATTTAAGAATTCAGCGAAATCCTATCACATTTGTTCATTTTACGTCGCTCCTATTTCAGATAGCGTATTGGGCTAAGCGGCATCTCAAAGCGCATGAAATGGCGAGTAAAATGCACTATTAAACTTCTAGGGCAGGGCGAACAGAGACCCGATTAGATCATTTTACATTAAGGTTAATATAAGTATTCAGGGAACTTCTATCACATTTGTTCAATTTACGTCGCCCCTATTTCAGACAGCTTATTGGGCTAAGCGGCATCTCAAAGCGCATGAAATGACGAGTAAAATGCACTATTAAACTTCTAGGGTAGGGCAATCAGAGACCCGATTAGATCATTTTATATTACGGTTAATATAAGAATTCAGCGTAATTCTATCACATTTGTTTAATTTACGTCGCTCCTATTTCAGATAGCGTATTGGGTTAAGCGGCATCGCAAAGCGCATGAAATGACGAGTGAAATGCACTATTAAACTTCTAGGGTAGGGCAAACAGAGACCCGATTAGATCATTTTATATTATGGTTAATTTAAGAATTCAGCAAAATTCTATCACATTTGTTCAATTTACGTCGCTCCTATTTCAGATAGCGTACTGGGCTAAGCGGCATCTCAAAGCGCAAGAAATGGCGAGTAAAATGCACTATTAAACTTCTAGGGTAGGGGAAACAGAGACCCGATTAGATCATTTTATATTACGGTTAATATAAGAATTCAGCGTAATTCTGTCACATTTGTTCAACTTACGTAGCTCCTATTTCAGATAGCGTACTGGGCTAGGCGGCAACTTAAAGCGCGTGGAATGGCGAGTAAAATGCACTATTAAACTTCTATGATAGGGCAATCAGAGACCCGATTAGATCATTTTATATTTTGGTTAATATAAGACTTCAGCGAAATTCTATCACATTTGTTCAATTTACGTCGCTCCTATGTCAGATAGCGTATTGGGCTAAGCGGCATCTCAAAGCGCATGAAATGGCGAGTGAAATGCACTATTAATCTTCTAGGGTAGGGCAATCAGAGACCCCATTAGATCATTTTATATTATGGTTAATTTAAGAATTCAGCGAAATTCTATCACATTTGTTCAATTTACGTCGCTCCTATGACAGATAGCGTATTGGGCTATGCGGCATCTCAAAGCGCATGAAATGACGAGTAAAATGCACTGTTAAACTTCTAGGGTAGGGCAAACAGAGACCCGATTAGATAATTTTATATTACGGTTAATATAAGAATTCAGCGTAATTCTATCACATTTGTTCAACTTACGTCGCTCCTATTTCAGATAGCGTACTGGGCAAGGCGGTATCTCAAAGCGCGTGGAAGGGCGAGTAAAATGCACTACTAAACTTCTATGTTAGGGCAATCAGAGACCCGATTAGATCATTTTATATTTTGGTTAATATAAGAATTCAGCGAAATATTCTCACATTTGTTCAATTTACGTCGCTGATATTTCAGATAGCGTACTGGGCAAGGCGGTATCTCAAAGCGCGTGGAAGAGCGAGTAAAATGCACTACTAAACTTCTATGATAGGGCAATCAGAGACTCCATTAGATCATTTTATATTATGGATAATTTAAGAATTCAGCGAAATTCTATCACATTTGTTCAATTTACGTGGCTCCTATGTCAGATAGCGTATTGGGCTAAGCGGCATCTCAAAGCGCATGAAATGGCGAGTGAAATGCACTATTAATCTTCTAGGGTAGGGCAATCAGAGACCCCATTAGATCATTTTATATTATGGTTAATTTAAGAATTCAGCGAAATTCTATCACATTTGTTCAATTTACGTCGCTCCTATGTCAGATAGCGTATTGGGCTAAGCGGCATCTCAAAGCTCATGAAATGGCGAGTGAAATGCACTATTAATCTTCTAGGGTAGGGCAATCAGAGACCCCATTAGATCATTTTATATTTTGGTTAATATAAGAATTCAGCGAAATTCTATCACATTTGTTCAATTTACGTCGCTCCTATGTCAGATGGCGTATCGGGCGAAGCGGCATCTCAAAGCGCATGAAATGGCGAGTGAAATGCACTATTAATCTTCTAGGGTAGGGCAATCAGAGACCCCATTAGATCAATTTATATTATGGTTAATTTAAGAGTTCAGCGAAATTCTATCACACTTGTTCAATTTACGTCGCTCCTATTTCAGATAGCGTATTGGGCTAAGCGGCATCTCAAAGCGCATGAAATGGCGAGTAAAATGCACTATTAAACTTCTAGTGTAAGGCAAACAGAGACCCGATTAGATCATTTTATATTACGGTTAATATAAGAATTCAGAGTAATTCTATCACATTTGTTCAATTTACGTCGCCCCTATTTCAGATAGCGTATTGGGCTAAGCGGCATCTCAAAGCGCATGAAATGGCGAGTCAAATGCACTACTAAACTTCTATGATAGGGAAATCAGAGACCCGATTAGATTATTTTATATTTTGGTTAATATAATAATTCAGCGAAATTCTCTCATATTTGTTCAATTTACGTTGCTGATATTTCAGATAGCGTATTGGACTATGCGGCGTCTCAAAGCGCAAGAAGTGTCGAGTAAAATGCACTATTAAACTTCTATGATAGGGCAATCAGAGACCCGATTAGATCATTTTATATTTTGGTTAATATAAGAATTCAGCGAAATTCTATCACATTTGTTCAACATACGTCGCTCCTATTTCAGATAGCGTATTGGGCTAAGCGGCATCTCGAAGCGCAAGAAATGGCGAGTAAAATGCACTATTAAACTTCTAGGGTAGGGCAAACAGAGACCCCATTAGATCATTTTATATTATGGTTAATTTAAGAATTCAGCGAAATTCTATCACATTTGTTCAATTTACGTCGCTCCTATGACAGATAGCGTATTGGGCTAAGCGGCATCTCAAAGCGCATGAAATGACGAGAGAAATGCACTATTAAACTTCTTGGGTAGGGCGAACAGAGACCCGAGTACATCATTTTATATTATGGTTAATTTAAGAATTCAGCAAAATTCTATCACATTTGTTCAATTTACGTCGCTCCTATTTCAGATAGCGGACTGGGCTAGGCGGCATCTTAAAGCGCGTGGAGTGACGAGTAAAATGCACTATTAATCTTCTATGATAGGGCAATCAGAGACCCGATTAGATCATTTTATATTTTGGTTAATATAAGAATTCAGCGTAATTCTATCACATTTGTTCAATTTACGTCGCTCCTATATCAGATAGCATATTGGGCTAAGCGGCATCTCAAAGCGCATGAAATGACGAGAGAAATGCACTATTAAACTTCTTGGGTAGGGCGAACAGAGACCCGATTACATCATTTTATATTATGGTCAATTTAAGAATTCAGCGAAATTCTATCACATTTGTTCAATTTGCGTCGCTCCTATTTCAGATAGCGTATTGGGCTAAGCTGCATCTCAAAGCGCACGAAAGGGCGAGTAAAATGCACTATTAAACTTCTAGGGTGGGGCAAGCAGAGACCCGATGAGATCATTTTATATTACGGTTAATATAAGAATTCAGCGAAATTCTATCACATATGTTTAATTTACGTCGCTCCTATTTCAGATAGCGTATTGGGCTAAGCGGCATCTCACAGCGCAAGAAATGGCGAGTAAAATGCACTATTAAGCTTCTAGGGTTGGGCACATAGAGACCCGATTAGATCATTTTATATTATGGTTAATTTAAGAATTCAGCGAAATCCTATCACATTTGTTCATTTTACGTCGCTCCTATTTCAGATAGCGTATTGGGCTAAGCGGCATCTCAAAGCGCAAGAAATGGCGAGTAAAATGCACTATTAAACTTCTAGGGTAGGGCAAACAGAGACCCCATTAGATCATTTTATATTTTGGTTAATATAAGAATTCAGCGAAATTCTATCACATTTTTTCAATTTACGTACGCTCCTATTTCAGATAGTGTACTGGGCTAGGCGGCATCTTAAAGCGCGTGGAAGGGCGAGTAAAATGCACTACTAAACGTCTATGATAGGGCAATCAGAGTCCCGTTTAGATCATTTTATATTTTCTTTAATATAAGATTTCAGGGAAATTCTATCACATTTGTTCAATTTACGTCGCTCCTATTTCAGATAGCTATTGGGCTAAGCGGCATCTCAAAGCGCATGAAATGACGAGAGAAATGCACTATTAAACTTCTTCGGTAGGGCGAACAGAGACCCGATTACATCATTTTATATTATGGTCAATTTAAGAATTCAGCAAAATTCTATCACATTTGTTCAATTTACGTCGCTCCTATTTCAGATAGCGTATTGGGCTAAGCGGCATCTCAAAGCGCAAGAAATGGCGAGTAAAATGCACTATTAAGCTTCTAGGGTTGGGCACATAGAGACCCGATTAGATCATTTTATATTATGGTTAATTTAAGAATTCAGCGAAATTCTATCACATTTGTTCAATTTACGTCGTTCCTATTTCAGATAGCATACTGGGTTAGGCGGCATCTTAAAGCGCGTGGAATGGCGAGTAAAATGCACTATTAAACTTCTATAATAGGGCAATCAGAGACCCGATTAGATCATTTTATATTTTGGTTAATATAAGGATTCAGCGTAATTCTATCACATTTGTTCAATTTATGTCGCTCCTATTTCAGATAGCGTATTGGGCTAAGCGGCATCTCAAAGCGCATGAAATGGCGAGTAAAATGCACTACTAAACTTCTAGGGTAAGGCAAACGGAGACCCGATTAGACCATTTCATATTACGGTTAATATAAGAATTCAGCGTTATTCTATCACATTTGTTCAACTTACGTCGCTCCTATTTCAGATAGCGTACTCGGATAGGCGGCATCTTAAAGCGCGAGGAATGGCGAGTAAAATGCACTATTAAACTTCTATGATAGGGCAATCAGAGACCCGATTAGATCATTTTATATTTTGGTTAATATAAGAATTCAGCGAAATTCTATCACATTTGTTTAATTTACGTCGCTCCTATTTCAGATAGCGTATTGGGCTAAGCGGCATCTCAATGCGCATGAAATGGCCAGTAAAATGCACTATTAAACTTCTAGGATAAGGCAAACGGAGACCCGATTAGACCATTTCATATTACGGTTAATATAAGAATTCAGCGTTATTCTATCACATTTGTTCAACTTACGTCGCTCCTATTTCAGATAGCGTACTGGGCTAGGCGGCATCTTAAAGCGCGTCGAAGGGCGAGTAAAATGCACTACTAAACTTCTATGGTAGGGCAATCAGAGTCCCGTTTAGATCATTTTATGTATTGTTTAATATAAGATTTCAGGGAAATTCTATCCCATTTGTTCAATTTACGTCGCTCCTATTTCAGATAGCGTATTGGGCTAAGCGGCATCTCAAAGCGTATGAAATGACGAGAGAAATGCACTATTAAACTTCTTGGGTAGGGCGAACAGAAACCCGATTAGGTCATTTCATATTATGGTTAATTTAAGAATTCAGCGAAATTCTATCACATTTGTTCAATTTACATCGCTCCTATTTCAAATAGCGTATTGGGCTAAGCGGCATCTCCATGCGCATGAAATGGCGAGTAAAATGCACTATTAAACTTCTAGGATAAGGCAAATGGAGACCCGATTAGACCATTTTATATTACGGTTAATATAAGAATTCAGCGTTATTCTATCACATTTGTTCAACTTACGTCGCTCCTATTTCAGATAGCGTACTCGGATAGGCGGCATCTTAAAGCGCGAGGAATGGCGAGTAAAATGCACTATTAAACTTCTATGATAGGGCAATCAGAGACCCGATTAGATCATTTTATATTTTGGTTAATATAAGAATTCAGCGAAATTCTATCACATTTGTTTAATTTACGTCGCTCCTATTTCAGATAGCGTATTGGGCTAAGCGGCATCTCAATGCGCATGAAATGGCCAGTAAAATGCACTATTAAACTTCTAGGATAAGGCAAACGGAGACCCGATTAGACCATTTCATATTACGGTTAATATAAGAATTCAGCGTTATTCTATCACATTTGTTCAACTTACGTCGCTCCTATTTCAGATAGCGTACTGGGCTAGGCGGCATCTTAAAGCGCGTGGAATGGCGAGCAAAATGCACTCTTAATCTTCTATGATAGGGCAATCAGAGACCCGATTAGATCATTTTATATTACGGTTAATATAAGAATTCAGCGTAATTCTATCACATTTGTTCAACATACGTCGCTCCTATTTCAGATAGTGTACTGGGCTAGGCGGCATCTAAAGGCGCGTGGAAGGGCGAGTAAAATGCACTACTAAACTTCTATGATAGGGCAATCAGAGTCCCGTTTAGATCATTTTATATTATGGTTAATATAAGAATTCAGTGTGATTCTATCACATTTGTTCATCTTACGTCGCTCCTATTTCAGATAGCGTACTGGGCTAGGCGGCATCTTAAAGCGCGTGGAATGGCGAGCAAAATGCACTCTTAATCTTTTATGATAGTGCAATCAGAGACCCGATTAGATCATTTTATATCTTGGTTAATATAAGAATTCAGCGAAATTCTATCACATTTGTTCAATTTACGTCGCTCCTATTTCAGATAGCGTATTGGGCTAAGCGGCATCTCAAAGCGCAAGAAATGGCGAGTAAAATGCACTATTAAACTTCTAGGGTAGGGCAATCAGAGACCCGATTAGATCATTTTATATTACGGTTAATATAAGAATTCAGCGTAATTCTATCACATTTGTTCAACATACGTCGCTCATATTTCAGATAGTGTACTGGGCTAGGCGGCATCTTAAAGCGCGTGGAAGGGCGAGTAAAATGCACTACTAAACTTCTATGATAGGGCAATCAGAGTCCCGTTTAGATCATTTTATATTATGGTTAATATAAGAATTCAGCGTGATTCTATCACATTTGTTCAACTTACGTCGCTCCTATTTCTGATAGCGTATTGGGCTAAGCGGCATCTCAAAGCGCAAGAAATGGCGAGTAAAATGCACTATTAAACTTCTAGGGTAGGGCAAACAGAGACCCGATTAGGTCATTACATATTATGGTTAATTTAAGAATTCAGAAAAATTCTATCCCATTTGTTCAATTTACGTAGCTCCTACTTCAGATAGCGTATTGGGCTAAGCGGCATCTTAAAGCGCATGAAATGGCGAGTCAAATGCACTACTAAACTTCTATGATAGGGAAATCAGAGACCCGATTAGATTATTTTATATTTTGGTTAATATAATAATTCAGCGAAATTCTCTCATATTTGTTCAATTTACGTCGCTGATATTTCAGATAGCGTATTGGACTATGCGGCATCTCAAAGCGCAAGAAATGTCGAGTAAAATGCACTGTTAAACTTCTATGATAGGGCAATCAGAGACCCGATTAGATCATTTCATATTTTGGTTAATATAAGAATTCAGCGAAATTCTATCACATTTGTTCAACATACGTCGCTCCTATTTCAGATAGCGTACTGGGCTGGGCGGCATCTTAAAGCGCGTGGAATGGCGAGTAAAATGCACTATTAAACTTCTATGATAGGGCAATCAGAGACCCAATTAGATCATTTTATATTTTGGTTAATATAAGAATTCAGCGAAATTCTATCACATTTGTTCAATTTGCGTCGCTCCTATTTCAGATAGCTTATTGGGCTAAGCGGCATCGCAAAGCGCATGAAATGACGAGTGAAATGCACTATTAAACTTCTAGGGTAGGGCAAACAGAGACCCGATTAGATCATTTTATATTATGGTTAATTTAAGAATTCAGCAAAATTCTATCACATTTGTTCAATTTACGTAGCTCCTACTTCAGATAGCGTATTGGGCTAAGCGGCATCTTAAAGCGCGTGGAATGGCGAGTAAGATTCACTATTAAACTTCTATGATAGGGCAATCAGAGACCGGATTAGATCATTTTATATTTTGGTTAATATAAGAATTCAGCGAAATTCTATCACATTTGGTCAATTTACGTCGCTCCTATTTCAGATACCTTATTGGGCTATGCGGCATCTCAAAGCGCATGAAATGACGAGAGAAATGCACTATTAAACTTCTAGGGTAGGGCGAACGAAGACCCGATTAGATCATTTTACATTGAGGTTAATATAAGAATTCAGCGAAATTCTATCACATTTGTTCAATTTACGTCGCTCCTATTTCAGATAGCGTATTGGGCTAAGCGGCATCTCAAAGCGCATGAAATAGCGAGTAAAATGCACTATTAAACTTCCAGGATAAGGCAAACAGAGACCCGATTAGATCATTTTATATTACGGTAAATATAAGAATTCAGCGTAATTCTGTCACATTTGTTCAACTTACGTAGCTCCTATTTCAGATAGCGTACTGGGCTAGGCGGCAACTTAAAGCGCGTGGAATGGCGAGTAAAATGCACCATTAAACTTCTATGGTAGGGCAATCAGAGAACCGATTAGATCATTTTATATTACGGTAAATATAAGAATTCAGCGAAATTATATCACATTTGTTCAACTTACGTGGCTCCTATTTCAGATAGCGTATTGGGCTAAGCCGCATCTCAAAGCGCATGAAATGGCGAGTAAATTGCACTATTAAACTTCTAGGATAAGGCAAACAGAGACCCGATTAGATCGTTTTATATTGCGGTTAATATAAGAATTCAGCGTAACTCTGACACATTTGTTCAACTTACGTAGCTCCTATTTCAGATAGCGAACTGGGCTAGGCGTCATCTTAAAGCGCGTGGAATGGCGGGTAAAATGCACTATTAAACTTCTATGATGGGGCAATCAGAGACCCGATTAGATCATTTTATGTTTTGGTTAATATAAGAATTGAGCGAAATTCTATCACATTTGTTCAGTTTACGTCGCTCCTATTTCAGATAGCGTATTGGGCTAAGCGGCATCTCAAAGCGCAAGAAATGGCGAGTAAAATGCACTATTAAGCTTCTAGGGTTGGGCACATATAGACCCGATTAGATCATTTTATATTATGGTTAATTTAAGAATTCAGCGAAATCCTATCACATTTGTTCATTTTACGTCGCTCCTATTTCAGATAGCGTATTGGCCTAAGCGGCATCTCAAAGCGCAAGAAATGGCGAGTAAAATGCTCTATCAAACTTCTAGGGTAGGGCAAACAGAGACCCCATTAGATCATTTTATATTTTGGTTAATATAAGAATTCAGCGAAATTCTATCACATTTTTTCAATTTACGTCGCTCCTATTTCAGATAGTGTACTGGGCTAGGCGGCATCTTAAAGCGCGTGGAAGGGCGAGTAAAATGCACTACTAAACGTCTATGATAGGGCAATCAGAGTCCCGTTTAGATCATTTTATATTTTCTTTAATATAAGATTTCAGGGAAATTCTATCACATTTGTTCAATTTACGTCGCTCCTATTTCAGATAGCATACTGGGCTAGGCGGCAACTTAACGCGCGCGGAATGGCGAGTAAAATGCACTATTAAACTTCTATGATAGGGCAATCAGAGACCCGATTAGATCATTTTATATTTTGGTTAATATAAGAATTCAGCGAAATTCTATCACATTTGTTCAATTTACGTCGCTCCTATTTCAGATAGCGTATTGGGCTAAGCGGCATCTCGAAGCGCAAGAAATGGCGAGTAAAATGCACTATTAAACTTCTAGGGTAGGGCAAACAGAGACCCCATTAGATCATTTTATATTATGGTTAATTTAAGAATTCAGCGAAATTCTATCACATTTGTTCAATTTACGTTGCTCCTATTTCAGATAGCGTATTGGGCTAAGCGGCATCTCAAAGCCCAAGAAATGGCGAGTAAAATGCACTATTAAACTTCTAGGGTGGGGCAAACAGAGACCTGTTTAGATCACTTTATATTATGGTTAATTTAAGAATTCAGCGAAATTCTATCTCATTTGTTCAATTTACGTCGATCCTATTGCAGATAGCGTATTGGGCTAAGCGGCATCTCAAAGCGCATGGATTGACGAGTGAAATGCTCTATTAAACTTCTGGGGTAGGGCGAACAGAAACCCGAATAGATCATTTTATAATACGGTTAATATAAGACTTCAGCGAAATTCTATCACATTTGTTCAATTTACGTCGCTCCTATGTCAGATAGCGTATTGGGCTAAGCGGCATCTCAAAGCGCATGAAATGGCGAGTGAAATGCACTATTAATCTTCTAGGGTAGGGCAATCAGAGACCCCATTAGATCATTTTATATTATGGTTAATTTAAGAATTCAGCGAAATTCTATCACATTTGTTCAATTTACGTCGCTCCTATGACAGATAGCGTATTGGGCTATGCGGCATATCAAAGCGCATGAAATGACGAGTAAAATGCACTGTTAAACTTCTAGGGTAGGGCAAACAGAGACCCGATTAGATAATTTTATATTACGGTTAATATAAGTATTCAGCGTAATTCTATCACATTTGTTCAACTTACGTCGCTCCTATTTCAGATAGCGTACTGGGCAAGGCGGTATCTCAAAGCGCGTGGAAGGGCGAGTAAAATGCACTACTAAACTTCTATGTTAGGGCAATCAGAGACCCGATTAGATCATTTTATATTTTGGTTAATATAAGAATTCAGCGAAATATTCTCACATTTGTTCAATTTACGTCGCTGATATTTCAGATAGCGTACTGGGCAAGGCGGTATCTCAAAGCGCGTGGAAGAGCGAGTAAAATGCACTACTAAACTTCTATGATAGGGCAATCAGAGACTCCATTAGATCATTTTATATTATGGATAATTTAAGAATTCAGCGAAATTCTATCACATTTGTTCAATTTACGTCGCTCCTATGTCAGATAGCGTATTGGGCTAAGCGGCATCTCAAAGCGCATGAAATGGCGAGTGAAATGCACTATTAATCTTCTAGGGTAGGGCAATCAGAGACCCCATTAGATCATTTTATATTATGGTTAATTTAAGAATTCAGCGAAATTCTATCACATTTGTTCAATTTACGTCGCTCCTATGTCAGATAGCGTATTGGGCTAAGCGGCATCTCAAAGCTCATGAAATGGCGAGTGAAATGCACTATTAATCTTCTAGGGTAGGGCAATCAGAGACCCCATTAGATCATTTTATATTTTGGTTAATATAAGAATTCAGCGAAATTCTATTACATTTGTTCAATTTACGTCGCTCCTATGTCAGATGGCGTATCGGGCTAAGCGGCATCTCAAAGCGCATGAAATGGCGAGTGAAATGCACTATTAATCTTCTAGGGTAGGGCAATCAGAGACCCCATTAGATCAATTTATATTATGGTTAATTTAAGAGTTCAGCGAAATTCTATCACACTTGTTCAATTTACGTCGCTCCTATTTCAGATAGCGTATTGGGCTAAGCGGCATCTCAAAGCGCATGAAATGGCGAGTAAAATGCACTATTAAACTTCTAGGGTAAGGCAAACAGAGACCCGATTAGATCATTTTATATTACGGTTAATATAAGAATTCAGAGTAATTCTATCACATTTGTTCAATTTACGTCGCCCCTATTTCAGATAGCGTATTGGGCTAAGCGGCATCTCAAAGCGCATGAAATGGCGAATCAAATGCACTACTAAACTTCTATGATAGGGAAATCAGAGACCCGATTAGATTATTTTATATTTTGGTTAATATAATAATTCAGCGAAATTCTCTCATATTTGTTCAATTTACGTTGCTGATATTTCAGATAGCGTATTGGACTATGCGGCATCTCAAAGCGCAAGAAGTGTCGAGTAAAATGCACTATTAAACTTCTATGATAGGGCAATCAGAGACCCGATTAGATCATTTTATATTTTGGTTAATATAAGAATTCAGCGAAATTCTATCACATTTGTTCAACATACGTCGCTCCTATTTCAGATAGCGTATTGGGCTAAGCGGCATCTCGAAGCGCAAGAAATGGCGAGTAAAATGCACTATTAAACTTCTAGGGTAGGGCAAACAGAGACCCCATTAGATCATTTTATATTATGGTTAATTTAAGAATTCAGCGAAATTCTATCACATTTGTTCAATTTACGTCGCTCCTATGACAGATAGCGTATTGGGCTAAGCGGCATCTCAAAGCGCATGAAATGACGAGACAAATGCACTATTAAACTTCTTGGGTAGGGCGAACAGAGACCCGATTACATCATTTTATATTATGGTTAATTTAAGAATTCAGCAAAATTCAATCACATTTGTTCAATTTACGTCGCTCCTATTTCAGATAGCGGACTGGGCTAGGCGGCATCTTAAAGCGCGTGGAGTGACGAGTAAAATGCACTATTAATCTTCTATGATAGGGCAATCAGAGACCCGATTAGATCATTTTATATTTTGGTTAATATAAGAATTCAGCGAAATTCTACCACATTTGTTCAATTTACATCGCTCCTATTTCAGATAGCGACTTGTGCTAAGCGGCATCTCAAAGCGCAAGAAATGACGAGTAAAATGCACTATTAATCTTCTAGGGTAGGGCAAACAGAGACCACATTAGATCATTTTATATTATGGTTAATTTAAGAATTCAGCGAAATTCTCTCACATTTGTTCAATTTACGTCGCTGATATTTCAGATAGCGTATTGGGCTAAGCGGCATCTCAAAGCGCAAGAAATGGCGAGTAAAATGCACTATTAAACTTCTAGGGTAGGGCAAACAGAGACCCGATTAGGTCATTACATATTATGGTTAATTTAAGAATTCAGAAAAATTCTATCACATTTGTTCAATTTACGTCGCTCCTATTTCAGATAGCGTACCCGGATAGGCGGCATCTTAAAGCGCGAGGAATGGCGAGTAAAATGCACTATTAAACTTCTATGATAGGGCAATCAGAGACCCGATTAGATCATTTTATATTTTGGTTAATATAAGAATTCAGCGAAATTCTATCACATTTGTTTAATTTACGTCGCTCCTATTTCAGATAGCGTATTGGGCTAAGCGGCATCTCAAAGCGCAGGAAATGGCGAGTAAAATGCACTATTAAACTTCTAGGGTAGGGCAATCAGAGACCCGATTAGATCATTTTATATTATGGTTAATTTAAGAATTCAGCAAAATTCTATCACATTTGTTCAATTTACGTCGTTCCTATTTCAGATAGCATACTGGGCTAGGCGGCATCTTAAAGCGCGTGGAATGGCGAGTAAAATGCACTATTAATCTTCTATGATAGGGCAATCAGAGACCCGATTAGATCATTTTATATTTTGGTTAGTATAAGAATTCAGCGTAATTCTATCACATTTGTTCAATTTACGTCGCTCCTATATCAGATAGCATATTGGGCTAAGCGGCATCTCAAAGCGCATGAAATGACGAGAGAAATGCACTATTAAACTTCTTGGGTAGGGCGAACAGAGACCCGATTACATCATTTTATATTATGGTCAATTTAAGAATTCAGCGAAATTCTATCACATTTGTTCAATTTGCGTCGCTCCTATTTCAGATAGCGTATTGGGCTAAGCTGCATCTCAAAGCGCACGAAAGGGCGAGTAAAATGCACTATTAAACTTCTAGGGTGGGGCAAGCAGAGACCCGATGAGATCATTTTATATTACGGTTAATATAAGAATTCAGCGAAATTCTATCACATATGTTTAATTTACGTCGCTCCTATTTCAGATAGCGTATTGGGCTAAGCGGCATCTCACAGCGCAAGAAATGGCGAGTAAAATGCACTATTAAGCTTCTAGGGTTGGGCACATAGAGACCCGATTAGATCATTTTATATTATGGTTAATTTAAGAATTCAGCGAAATCCTATCACATTTGTTCATTTTACGACGCTCCTATTTCAGATAGCGTATTGGGCTAAGCGGCATCTCAAAGCGCAAGAAATGGCGAGTAAAATGCACTATTAAACTTCTAGGGTAGGGCAAACAGAGACCCCATTAGATCATTTTATATTTTGGTTAATATAAGAATTCAGCGAAATTCTATCACATTTTTTCAATTTACGTCGCTCCTATTTCAGATAGTGTACTGGGCTAGGCGGCATCTTAAAGCGCGTGGAAGGGCGAGTAAAATGCACTACTAAACGTCTATGATAGGGCAATCAGAGTCCCGTTTAGATCATTTTATATTTTCTTTAATATAAGATTTCAGGGAAATTCTATCACATTTGTTCAATTTACGTCGCTCCTATTTCAGATAGCATACTGGGCTAGGCGGCAACTCAAAGCGCATGAAATGACGAGAGAAATGCACTATTAAACTTCTTGGGTAGGGCGAACAGAGACCCGATTACATCATTTTATATTATGGTCAATTTAAGAATTCAGCAAAATTCTATCACATTTGTTCAATTTACGTCGCTCCTATTTCAGATAGCGCATTGGGCTAAGCGGCATCTCAAAGCGCAAGAAATGGCGAGTAAAATGCACTATTAAGCTTCTAGGGTTGGGCACATAGAGACCCGATTAGATCATTTTATATTATGGTTAATTTAAGAATTCAGCGAAATTCTATCACATTTGTTCAATTTACGTCGTTCCTATTTCAGATAGCATACTGGGCTAGGCGGCATCTTAAAGCGCGTGGAATGGCGAGTAAAATGCACTATTAAACTTCTATAATAGGGCAATCAGAGACCCGATTAGATCATTTTATATTTTGGTTAATATAAGGATTCAGCGTAATTCTATCACATTTCTTCAATTTACGTCGCTCCTATTTCAGATAGCGTATTGGGCTAAGCGGCATCTCAAAGCGCATGAAATGGCGAGTAAAATGCACTACTAAACTTCTAGGGTAAGGCAAACAGAGACCCGATTAGATCATTTTATATTACGGTTAATATAAGAATTCAGCGTAATTCTATCACATTTGTTCAACATACGTCGCTCCTATTTCAGATAACGTACTGGGCTAGGCGGCATCTTAAAGCGCGTAGAATGGTGAGTAATATGCACTATTAAACTTCTATGATAGGGCAATCAGAGACCCGATTAGATCATTTTATATTTTGGTTAATATAAGAATTCAGCGAAATTCTATCACATTTGTTTAATTTACGTCGCTCCTACTTCAGATAGCGTATTGGGCTAAGCGGCATCTCAAAGCGCAGGAAATGGCGAGTAAAATGCACTATTAAGCTTCTAGGGTTGGGCACATAGAGACCCGATTAGATCATTTTATATTATGGTTAATTTAAGAATTCAGCGAAATCCTATCACATTTGTTCATTTTACGTCGCTCCTATTTCAGATAGCGTATTGGGCTAAGCTGCATCTCAAAGCGCACGAAAGGGCGAGTAAAATGCTCTATTAAACTTCTAGGGTGGGGTAAGCAGAGACCCGATGAGATCATTTTATATTACGGTTAATATAAGAATTCAGCGAAATTCTATCACATTTGTTTAATTTACGTCGCTCCTATTTCAGATAGCGTATTGGGCTAAGCGGCATCTCAAAGCGCAAGAAATGGCGAGTAAAATGCACTATTAAGCTTCTAGGGTTGGGCACATAGAGACCCGATTAGATCATTTTATATTATGGTTAATTAAAGAATTCAGCGAAATCCTATCACATTTGTTCATTTTACGTCGCTCCTATTTCAGATAGCGTATTGGGCTAAGCGGCATCTCAAAGCGCAAGAAATGGCGAGTAAAATGCACTATTAAACTTCTAGGGTAGGGCAAACAGAGACCCCATTAGATCATTTTATATTTTGGTTAATATAAGAATTCAGCGAAATTCTATCACATTTTTTCAATTTACGTCGCTCCTATTTCAGATAGTGTACTGGGCTAGGCGGCATCTTAAAGCGCGTGGAAGGTCGAGTAAAATTCACTACTAAACGTCTATGATAGGGCAATCAGAGTCCCGTTTAGATCATTTTATATTTTCTTTAATATAAGATTTCAGGGAAATTCTATCACATTTGTTCAATTTACGTCGCTCCTATTTCAGATAGCTATTGGGCTAAGCGGCATCTCAAAGCGCATGAAATGACGAGAGAAATGCACTATTAAACTTCTTGGGTAGGGCGAACAGAGACCCGATTACATCATTTTATATTATGGTCAATTTAAGAATTCAGCGAAATTCTATCACATTTGTTCAATTTGCGTCGCTCCTATTTCAGATAGCGTATTGGGCTAACCTGCATCTCAAAGCGCACGAAAGGGCGAGTAAAATGCACTATTAAACTTCTAGGGTGGGGCAAGCAGAGACCCGATGAGATCATTTTATATTACGGTTAATATAAGAATTCAGCGAAATTCTATCACATTTGTTTAATTTACGTCGCTCCTATTTCAGATAGCGTATTGGGCTAAGCGGCATCTCAAAGCGCAAGAAATGGCGAGTAAAATGCACTATTAAGCTTCTAGGGTTGGGCACATAGAGACCCGATTAGATCATTTTATATTATGGTTAATTAAAGACTTCAGCGAAATCCTATCACATTTGTTCATTTTACGTCGCTCCTATTTCAGATAGCGTATTGGGCTAAGCGGCATCTCAAAGCGCAAGAAATGGCGAGTAAAATGCACTATTAAACTTCTAGGGTAGGGCAAACAGAGACCCCATTAGATCATTTTATATTTTGGTTAATATAAGAATTCAGCGAAATTCTATCACATTTTTTCAATTTACGTCGCTCCTATTTCAGATAGTGTACTGGGCTAGGCGGCATCTTAAAGCGCGTGGAAGGTCGAGCAAAATGCACTACTAAACGTCTATGATAGGGCAATCAGAGTCCCGTTTAGATCATTTTATATTTTCTTTAATATAAGATTTCAGGGAAATTCTATCACATTTGTTCAATTTACGTCGCTCCTATTTCAGATAGCTATTGGGCTAAGCGGCATCTCAAAGCGCATGAAATGACGAGAGAAATGCACTATTAAACTTCTTGGGTAGGGCGAACAGAGACCCGATTACATCATTTTATATTATGGTCAATTTAAGAATTCAGCGAAATTCTATCACATTTGTTCAATTTGCGTCGCTCCTATTTCAGATAGCGTATTGGGCTAACCTGCATCTCAAAGCGCACGAAAGGGCGAGTAAAATGCACTATTAAACTTCTAGGGTGGGGCAAGCAGAGACCCGATGAGATCATTTTATATTACGGTTAATATAAGAATTCAGCGAAATTCTATCACATTTGTTTAATTTACGTCGCTCCTATTTCAGATAGCGTATTGGGCTAAGCGGCATCTCAAAGCGCAAGAAATGGCGAGTAAAATGCACTATTAAGCTTCTAGGGTTGGGCACATAGAGACCCGATTAGATCATTTTATATTATGGTTAATTTAAGAATTCAGCGAAATTCTATCACATTTGTTCAATTTACATCGTTCCTATTTCAGATAGCATACTGGGCTAGGCGGCATCTTAAAGCGCGTGGAATGGCGAGTAAAATGCACTATTAAACTTCTATAATAGGGCAATCAGAGACCCGATTAGATCATTTTATATTTTGGTTAATATAAGGATTCAGCGTAATTCAATCACATTTCTTCAATTTACGTCGCTCCTATTTCAGATAGCGTATTGGGCTAAGCGGCATCTCAAAGCGCATGAAATGGCGAGTAAAATGCACTACTAAACTTCTAGGGTAAGGCAAACAGAGACCCGATTAGATCATTTTATATTACGGTTAATATAAGAATGCAGCGTAATTCTATCACATTTGTTCAACATACGTCGCTCCTATTTCAGATAGTGTACTGGGCTAGGCGGCATCTTAAAGCGCGTCGAAGGGCGAGTAAAATGCACTACTAAACTTCTATGGTAGGGCAATCAGAGTCCCGTTTAGATCATTTTATGTATTGTTTAATATAAGATTTCAGGGAAATTCTATCACATTTGTTCAATTTACGTCGCTCCTATTTCAGATAGCTATTGGGCTAAGCGGCATCTCAATGCGCATGAAATGACGAGAGAAATGCACTATTAAACTTCTTGGGTAGGGCGAACAGAAACCCGATTAGGTCATTTCATATTATGGTTAATTTAAGAATTCAGCGAAATTCTATCACATTTGTTCAATTTACATCGCTCCTATTTCAAATAGCGTATTGGGCTAAGCGGCATCTCCATGCGCATGAAATGGCGAGTAAAATGCACTATTAAACTTCTAGGATAAGGCAAATGGAGACCCGATTAGACCATTTTATATTACGGTTAATATAAGAATTCAGCGTTATTCTATCACATTTGTTCAACTTACGTCGCTCCTATTTCAGATAGCGTACTCGGATAGGCGGCATCTTAAAGCGCGAGGAATGGCGAGTAAAATGCACTATTAAACTTCTATGATAGGGCAATCAGAGACCCGATTAGATCATTTTATATTTTGGTTAATATAAGAATTCAGCGAAATTCTATCACATTTGTTTAATTTACGTCGCTCCTATTTCAGATAGCGTATTGGACTAAGCGGCATCTCAATGCGCATGAAATGGCCAGTAAAATGCACTATTAAACTTCTAGGATAAGGCAAACGGAGACCCGATTAGACCATTTCATATTACGGTTAATATAAGAATTCAGCGTTATTCTATCACATTTGTTCAACTTACGTCGCTCCTATTTCAGATAGCGTACTGGGCTAGGCGGCATCTTAAAGCGCGTGGAATGGCGAGCAAAATGCACTCTTAATCTTCTATGATAGGGCAATCAGAGACCCGATTAGATCATTTTATATTACGGTTAATATAAGAATTCAGCGTAATTCAATCACATTTCTTCAATTTACGTCGCTCCAATTTCAGATAGCTTATTGGGCTAAGCGGCATCGCAAAGCGCATGAATTGACGAGTGAAATGCACTATTAAACTTCTTGGGTAGGGCGAACAAAGACCCGATTAGATCATTTTACATTAAGGTTAATATAAGAATTCAGCGAAATTCTATCACATTTGTTCAATTTACATCGCTCCTATTTCAGATAGCGTATTGGGCTAAGCGGCATCTCAAAGCGCATGAAATGGCGAGTAAAATGCACTATTAAACTTCAAGGGTAGGGCAAACAGAGACCCGATTAGGTCATTTCATATTATGGTTAATTTAAGAATTCAGCAAAATTCTATCACATTTGTTCAATTTACGTCGCTCCTATTTCAGATAGCGTACTGGGCTAGGCGGCAACTTAAAGCGCGTGGAATGGCGAGTAAAATGCACTATTAAACTTCTATGATAGGGCAATCAGAGACCCGATTAGATGATTTTATATTTTGGTTAATATAAGAATTCAGCGAAATTCTGTCACATTTGTTTAATTTACGTCGCTCCTATTTGAGATAGTATATTGGGATAAGCGGCATCTCAAAGCGCATGAAATGCCGAGTAAAATGCGCTATTAAACTTCTAGGGTAGGGCAATCAGAGACCCGATTATATCATTTTATATTATGGTTAATTTAAGAATTCAGCGAAATTCTATCACATTTGTTCAATTTACATCGCTCGTATTTCAGATAGCGTATTGGGCTAAGCGGCATCTCAATGCGCATGAAATGGCCAGTAAAATGCACTATTAAACTTCTAGGATAAGGCAAACGGAGACCCGATTAGACCATTTCATATTACGGTTAATATAAGAATTCAGCGTTATTCTATCACATTTGTTCAATTTACGTTGCTCCTATTTCAGATAGCGTACTGGGCTAGGCGGCATCTTAAAGCGCGTGGAATGGCGAGCAAAATGCACTCTTAAACTTCTATGATAGGGCAATCAGAGACCCGATTAGATCATTTTATATTTTGGTTAATATAAGAATTCAGCGAAATTCTATCACATTTGTTCAATTTACGTCGCTCCTATTTCAGATAGCGTATTGGGCTAAGCGGCATCTCGAAGCGCAAGAAATGGCGAGTAATATGCACCATTAAACTTCTAGGGTAGGGCAAACAGAGACCCCATTAGATCATTTTATATTATGGTTAATTTAAGAATTCAGCGAAATTCTATCACATTTGTTCAATTTACGTTGCTCCTATTTCAGATAGCGTATTGGGCTAAGCGGCATCTCAAAGCGCAAGAAATGGCGAGTAAAATGCACTATTAAACTTCTAGGGTGGGGCAAACAGAGCCCAGTTTAGATCACTTTATATTATGGTTAATTTAAGAATTCAGCGAAATTCTATCTCATTTGTTCAATTTACGTCGATCCTATTGCAGATAGCGTATTGGGCTAAGCGGCATCTCAAAGCGCATGAAATGGCGAGTAAAATGAACTATTAAACTTCTATGGTAATGCAAACAGAGACCCGATTAGATCATTTCATATTACGGTTAATATAAGAATTCAGCGTAATTCTATCACATTTGTTCAACATACGTCGCTCCTATTTCAGATAGTGTACTGGGCTAGGCGGCATCTTAAAGCGCGTGGAAGGGCGAGTAAAATGCACTATTAAACTTCTATGATAGGGCAATCAGAGACCCGATTAGATCATTTTATATTTTGGTTAATATAAGAATTCAGCGAAATTCTATCACATTTGTTTAATTTACGTCGCTCCTATTTCAGATAGCGTATTGGGCTAAGCGGCATCTCAATGCGCATGAAATGGCCAGTAAAATGCACTATTAAACTTCTAGGATAAGGCAAACGGAGACCCGATTAGACCATTTCATATTACGGTTAATATAAGAATTCAGCGTTATTCTATCACATTTGTTCAACTTACGTCGCTCCTATTTCAGATAGCGTACTGGGCTAGGCGGCATCTTAAAGCGCGTGGAATGGCGAGCAAAATGCACTCTTAATCTTCTATGATAGGGCAATCAGAGACCCGATTAGATCATTTTATATTACGGTTAATATAAGAATTCAGCGTAATTCTATCACATTTGTTCAACATACGTCGCTCCTATTTCAGATAGTGTACTGGGCTAGGCGGCATCTTAAAGCGCGTGGAAGGGCGAGTAAAATGCACTACTAAACTTCTATGATAGGGCAATCAGAGTCCCGTTTAGATCATTTTATATTATGGTTAATAT
This sequence comes from Macropis europaea, assembly GCA_916610135.2. NCBI lineage: Eukaryota > Metazoa > Arthropoda > Insecta > Hymenoptera > Melittidae > Macropis > Macropis europaea. The sequence continues at coordinate 45,660 of CAKAJE020002091.1, forward strand.
AAGAATTCAGCGTGATTCTATCACATTTGTTCAACTTACGTCGCTCCTATTTCTGATAGCGTATTGGGCTAAGCGGCATCTCAAAGCGCAAGAAATGGCGAGTAAAATGCACTATTAAACTTCTAGGGTAGGGCAAATAGAGACCCCATTAGATCATTTTATATTATGGCTAATTTAAGAATTCAGCGAAATTCTATCACATTTGTTCAATTTACGTCGCTCCAATTTCAGATAGCTTATTGGGCTAAGCGGCATCGCAAAGCGCATGAATTGACGAGTGAAATGCACTATTAAACTTCTTGGGTAGGGCGAACAAAGACCCGATTAGATCATTTTACATTAAGGTTAATATAAGAATTCAGCGAAATTCTATCACATTTGTTCAATTTACATCGCTCCTATTTCAGATAGCGTATTGGGCTAAGCGGCATCTCAAAGCGCAGGAAATGGCGAGTAAAATGCACTATTAAACTTCAAGGGTAGGGCAAACAGAGACCCGATTAGGTCATTTCATATTATGGTTAATTTAAGAATTCAGCAAAATTCTATCACATTTGTTCAATTTACGTCGCTCCTATTTCAGATAGCGTACTGGGCTAGGCGGCAACTTAAAGCGCGTGGAATGGCGAGTAAAATGCACTATTAAACTTCTATGATAGGGCAATCAGAGACCCGATTAGATCATTTTATATTTTGGTTAATATAAGAATTCAGCGAAATTCTGTCACATTTGTTTAATTTACGTCGCTCCTATTTGAGATAGCATATTGGGATAAGCGGCATCTCAAAGCGCATGAAATGCCGAGTAAAATGCGCTATTAAACTTCTAGGGTAGGGCAATCAGAGACCCGATTATATCATTTTATATTATGGTTAATTTAAGAATTCAGCGAAATTCTATCACATTTGTTCAATTTACATCGCTCGTATTTCAGATAGCGTATTGGGCTAAGCGGCATCTCAATGCGCATGAAATGGCCAGTAAAATGCACTATTAAACATCTAGGATAAGGCAAACGGAGACCCGATTAGACCATTTCATATTACGGTTAATATAAGAATTCAGCGTTATTCTATCACATTTGTTCAATTTACGTTGCTCCTATTTCAGATAGCGTACTGGGCTAGGCGGCATCTTAAAGCGCGTGGAATGGCGAGCAAAATGCACTCTTAAACTTCTATGATAGGGCAATCAGAGACCCGATTAGATCATTTTATATTTTGGTTAATATAAGAATTCAGCGAAATTCTATCACATTTGTTCAATTTACGTCGCTCCTATTTCAGATAGCGTATTGGGCTAAGCGGCATCTCGAAGCGCAAGAAATGGCGAGTAATATGCACCATTAAACTTCTAGGGTAGGGCAAACAGAGACCCCATTAGATCATTTTATATTATGGCTAATTTAAGAATTCAGCGAAATTCTATCACATTTGTTCAATTTACGTCGCTCCTATTTCAGATAGTGTATTGGGCTAAGCGGCATCTCAAAGCGCATGAAATGGCGAGTAAAATGAACTATTAAACTTCTATGGTAATGCAAACAGAGACCCGATTAGATCATTTCATATTACGGTTAATATAAGAATTCAGCGTAATTCTATCACATTTGTTCAATTTACGTCGCTCCTATATCAGATAGCATATTGGGCTAAGCGGCATCTCAAAGCGCGTGGAATGGCGAGTAAAATGCACTATGAAACTTCTAGGATAAGGCAAACGGAGACCCGATTAGACCATTTTATATTACGGTTAATATAAGAATTCAGCGTTATTCTATCACATTTGTTCAATTTGCGTCGCTCCTATTTCAGATAGCGTATTGGGCTAAGCTGCATCTCAAAGCGCACGAAAGGGCGAGTAAAATGCACTATTAAACTTCTAGGGTGGGGTAAGCAGAGACCCGATGAGATCATTTTATATTACGGTTAATATAAGAATTCAGCGAAATTCTATCACATTTGTTTAATTTACGTGGCTCCTATTTCAGATAGCGTATTGGGCTAAGCGGCATCTCAAAGCGCAAGAAATGGCGAGTAAAATGCACTATTAAGCTTCTAGGGTTGGGCACATAGAGACCCGATTAGATCATTTTATATTATGGTTAATTAAAGACTTCAGCGAAATCCTATCACATTTGTTCATTTTACGTCGCTCCTATTTCAGATAGCGTATTGGGCTAAGCGGCATCTCAAAGCGCAAGAAATGGCGAGTAAAATGCACTATTAAACTTCTAGGGTAGGGCAAACAGAGACCCCATTAGATCATTTTATATTTTGGTTAATATAAGAATTCAGCGAAATTCTATCACATTTTTTCAATTTACGTCGCTCCTATTTCAGATAGTGTACTGGGCTAGGCGGCATCTTAAAGCGCGTGGAAGGTCGAGTAAAATGCACTACTAAACGTCTATGATAGGGCAATCAGAGTCCCGTTTAGATCATTTTATATTTTCTTTAATATAAGATTTCAGGGAAATTCTATCACATTTGTTCAATTTACGTCGTTCCTATTTCAGATAGCGTACTGGGCTAAGCGGCATCGCAAAGCGCATGAATTGACGAGTGAAATGCACTATTAAACTTCTTGGGTAGGGCGAACAAAGACCCGATTAGATCATTTTACATTAAGTTTAATATAAGAATTCAGCGAAATTCTACCACATTTGTTCAATTTACATCGCTCCTATTTCAGATAGCGACTTGTGCTAAGCAGCATCTCAAAGCGCAGGAAATGGCGAGTATAATGCACCATTAAACTTCTAGGGTAGGGCAAACAGAGACCCCATTAGATCATTTTATATTATGGTTAATTTAAGAATTCAGCGAAATTCTATCACATTTGTTCAATTTACGTCGCTCCAATTTCAGATAGCTTATTGGGCTAAGCGGCATCGCAAAGCGCATGAATTGACGAGTGAAATGCACTATTAAACGTCAAGGGTAGGGCGATCAAAGACCCGATTAGATCATTTTACATTAAGGTTAATATAAGAATTCAGCGAAATTCTATCACATTTGTTCAACTTACATCGCTCCTATTTCAGATAGCGACTTGTGCTAAGCGTCATCTCAAAGCGCAAGAAATGGCGAGTAAAATGCACTATTAAACTTCTAGGATAAGGCAAACAGAGACCCGATTAGATCATTTTATATTATGGTTAATTTAAGACTTCAGCAAAATTCTATCACATTTGTTCAACTTACATCGCTCCTATTTCAGCTAGCGTACTGGGCTACGCGGCATCTTAAAGAGCGTGGAATGGCGAGCAAAATGCACTCTTAATCTTGTATGATAGGGCAATCAGAGACCCGATTAGATCATTTCATATTACGGTTAATATAAGAATTCAGCGTAATTCTATCACATTTGTTCAACATACGTCGCTCCTATTCCAGATAGTGTACTGGGCTAGGCGGCATCTTAAAGCGCGTGGAAGGGCGACTAAAATGCACTACTAAACTTCTATGATAGGGCAATCAGAGACCCAAACAGATCATTTTATATTTTGGTTAATATAAGAATTCAGCGAAATTCTATCACATTTGTTCAATTTACGTCGCTCCTATTTCAGATAGCTTATTGGGCTAGCCGGCATCTTAAAGCGCGTGGAATGACGAGTAAAATGCACTATTAAACTTCTATGATAGGGCAATCAGAGACCCGATTAGATCATCTTATATTTTGGTTAATATAAGAATTCAGCGAAATTCTATCACATTTGTTCAATTTACGTCGTTCCTATTTCAGATAGCGTACTGGGCTAAGCGGCATCGCAAAGCGCACGAATTGACGAGTGAAATGCACTATTAAACTTCTTGGGTAGGGCGAACAAAGACCCGATTAGATCATTTTACATTAAGTTTAATATAAGAATTCAGCGAAATTCTATCACATTTGTTCAATTTACATCGCTCCTATTTCAGATAGCGACATGTGCTAAGCGGCATCTCAAAGCGCAGGAAATGGCGAGTAAAATGCACCATTAAACTTCTAGGGTAGGGCAAACAGAGACCCCATTAGATCATTTTATATTATGGTTAATTTAAGAATTCAGCGAAATTCTCTCACATTTGTTCAATTTACGTCGCTCCTATTTCAGATAGCGTACCCGGATAGGCGGCATCTTAAAGCGCGAGGAATGGCGAGTAAAATGCACTATTAAACTTCTATGATAGGGCAATCAGAGACCCGATTAGATCATTTTATATTTTGGTTAATATAAGAATTCAGCGAAATTCTATCACATATGTTTAATTTACGTCGCTCCTATTTCAGATAGCGTATTGGGATAAGCGGCATCTCAAAGCGCATGAAATGCTGAGTAAAATGCGCTATTAAACTTCTAGGGTAGGGCAATCAGAGACCCGATTAGATCATTTTATATTATGGTTAATTTAAGGATTCAGCAAAATTCTATCACATTTGTTCAATTTACGTCGTGCCTATTTCAGATAGCATACTGGGCTAGGCGGCAACTTAAAGCGCGCGGAATGGCGAGTAAAATGCGCTATTAAACTTCTATGATAGGGCAATCAGAGACCCGATTAGATCATTTCATATTTTGGTTAATATAAGAATTCAGCGAAATTCTATCACATTTGTTCAATTTACGTCGCTCCTATTTCAGATAGCTTATTGGGCTAAGCGGCATCTCAAAGCGCATGAAATGACGAGTGAAATGCACTATTAAACTTCAAGGGTAGGGCGATCAAAGACCCGATTAGATCATTTTACATTAAGGTTAATATAAGAATTCAGCGAAATTCTATCACATTTGTTCAATTTACATCGCTCCTATTTCAGATAGCGACTTGTGCTAAGCGTCGTCTCAAAGCGCAAGAAATTGCGAGTAAAATGCACTATTAAACTTCTAGGATAAGGCAAACAGAGACCCGATTAGATCATTTTATATTATGGTTAATTTAAGAATTCAGCAAAATTCTATCACATTTGTTCAATTTACGTCGCTCCTATTTCAGATAGCGTACTGGGCTAGGCGGCATCTTAAAGCGCGTGGAGTGGAGAGTAAACTGCACTATTAATCTTCTATGATAGGGCAATCAGAGACCCGATTAGATCATTTTATATTTTGGTGAATATAAGAATTCAGCGAAATTCTATCACATTTGTTCAATTTACGTCGCTCCTATTTCAGATAGCATATTGGGCTAAGCGGCATCGCAAAGCGCATGAACTGACGAGTGAAATGCACTATTAAACTTCTTGGGTAGGGCGAACAGAGAGCCGATTACATCATTTTATATTATGGTTAATTTAAGAATTCGGCAAAATTCTATCACATTTGTTCAATTTACGTCGCTCCTATTTCAGATAGCATATTGGGCTAAGCGGCATCTCAAAGCGCATGAAATAGCGAGTAAAATGCACTGTTAAACTTCTAGGGTAAGGCAAACAGAGACCCGATTAGATCATTTCATATTATGGTTTATTTAAGAATCCAGAAAAATTCTATCACATTCGTTCAATTTACGTGGCTCCTATTTCAGATAGCGTATTGGGCTCAGCGGCATCTCAAAGCGCATGAAATGACGAGTGAAATGCACTATTAATCTTCTAGGGTAGGGCGAACAGAGACCCGATTAGATCATTTTACATTAAGGTTAATATAAGAATTCAGCGAGATTCTCTCACATTTGTTCAATTTACGTCGCTGATATTTCAGATAGCGTATTGGTCTAAGCGGCATCTCAAAGCGCAAGAAATGGCAAGTAAAATGAACTATTAAACTTCTATGATAGGGCAATCAGAGACCCGATTAGATCATTTCATATTTTGGTTAATATAAGAATTCAGCGAAATTCTATCACATTTGTTCAATTTACGTCGCTCCTATTTCAGATAGCTTATTGGGCTAAGCGGCATCTCGAAGCGCATGAAATGACGAGTGAAATGCACTATTAAACTTCAAGGGTAGGGCGATCAAAGACCCGATTAGATCATTTTACATTAATGTTAATATAAGAATTCAGCGAAATTCTATCACATTTGTTCAATTTACATCGCTCCTATTTCAGATAGCGACTTGTGCTAAGCGTCATCTCAAAGCGCAAGAAATTGCGAGTAAAATGCACTATTAAACTTCTAGGATAAGGCAAACAGAGACCCGATTAGATCATTTTATATTATGGTTAATTTAAGAATTCAGCAAAATTCTATCACATTTGTTCAATTTACGTCGCTCCTATTTCAGATAGCGTATTGGGATAAGCGGCATCTCAAAGCGCATGAAATGCTGAGTAAAATGCGCTATTAAACTTCTAGGGTAGGGCAATCAGAGACCCGATTAGATCATTTTATATTATGGTTAATTTAAGGATTCAGCAAAATTCTATCACATTTGTTCAATTTACGTCGTGCCTATTTCAGATAGCATACTGGGCTAGGCGGCAACTTAAAGCGCGCGGAATGGCGAGTAAAATGCGCTATTAAACTTCTATGATAGGGCAATCAGAGACCCGATTAGATCATTTTATATTTTGGTTAATATAAGAATTCAGCGAAATTCTATCACATTTGTTCAATTTACGTCGTTCCTATTCCAGATAGCGTACTGGGCTAGGCGGCATCTTAAAGCGTGTGTAATGGCGAGTCAAATGCACTATTAAACTTCTACGATAGGGCAATCAGAGACCCGATTAGATCATTTCATATTTTGGTTAATATAAGAATTCAGCGAAATTCTATCACATTTGTTCAATTTACGTCGCTCCTATTTCAGATAGCTTATTGGGCTAAGCGGCATCTCAAAGCGCATGAAATGACGAGTGAAATGCACTATTAAACTTCAAGGGTAGGGCGATCAAAGACCCGATTAGATCATTTTACATTAAGGTTAATATAAGAATTCAGCGAAATTCTATCACATTTGTTCAATTTACATCGCTCCTATTTCAGATAGCGACTTGTGCTAAGCGTCGTCTCAAAGCGCAAGAAATTGCGAGTAAAATGCACTATTAAACTTCTAGGATAAGGCAAACAGAGACCCGATTAGATCATTTTATATTATGGTTAATTTAAGAATTCAGCAAAATTCTATCACATTTGTTCAATTTACGTCGCTCCTATTTCAGATAGCGTACTGGCTAGGCGGCATCTTAAAGCGCGTGGAGTGGAGAGTAAACTGCACTATTAATCTTCTATGATAGGGCAATCAGAGACCCGATTAGATCATTTTATATTTTGGTGAATATAAGAATTCAGCGAAATTCTATCACATTTGTTCAATTTACGTCGCTCCTATTTCAGATAGCATATTGGGCTAAGCGGCATCGCAAAGCGCATGAACAGACGAGTGAAATGCACTATTAAACTTCTTGGGTAGGGCGAACAGAGAGCCGATTACATCATTTTATATTATGGTTAATTTAAGAATTCGGCAAAAGTCTATCACATTTGTTCAATTTACGTCGCTCCTATTTCAGATAGCATATTGGGCTAAGCGGCATCTCAAAGCGCATGAAATAGCGAGTAAAATGCACTGTTAAACTTCTAGGGTAAGGCAAACAGAGACCCGATTAGATCATTTCATATTATGGTTTATTTAAGAATCCAGAAAAATTCTATCACATTCGTTCAATTTACGTGGCTCCTATTTCAGATAGCGTATTGGGCTCAGCGGCATCTCAAAGCGCATGAAATGACGAGTGAAATGCACTATTAATCTTCTAGGGTAGGGCGAACAGAGACCCGATTAGATCATTTTACATTAAGGTTAATATAAGAATTCAGCGAGATTCTCTCACATTTGTTCAATTTACGTCGCTGATATTTCAGATAGCGTATTGGTCTAAGCGGCATCTCAAAGCGCAAGAAATGGCAAGTAAAATGAACTATTAAACTTCTATGATAGGGCAATCAGAGACCCGATTAGATCATTTTATATTTTGGTTAATATAAGAATTCAGCGAAATTCTATCACATTTGTTCAATTTACGTCGCTCCTATTTCAGATAGCTTATTGGGCTAAGCGGCATCTCGAAGCGCATGAAATGACGAGTGAAATGCACTATTAAACTTCAAGGGTAGGGCGATCAAAGACCCGATTAGATCATTTTACATTAATGTTAATATAAGAATTCAGCGAAATTCTATCACATTTGTTCAATTTACATCGCTCCTATTTCAGATAGCGACTTGTGCTAAGCGTCATCTCAAAGCGCAAGAAATTGCGAGTAAAATGCACTATTAAACTTCTAGGATAAGGCAAACAGAGACCCGATTAGATCATTTTATATTATGGTTAATTTAAGAATTCAGCAAAATTCTATCACATTTGTTCAATTTACGTCGCTCCTATTTCAGATAGCGTACTGGGCTAGGCGGCATCTTAAAGCGCGTGGAGTGGAGAGTAAACTGCACTATTAATCTTCTATGATAGGGCAATCAGAGACCCGATTAGATCATTTTATATTTTGGTGAATATAAGAATTCAGCGAAATTCTATCACATTTGTTCAATTTACGTCGCTCCTATTTCAGATAGCATATTGGGCTAAGCGGCATCGCAAAGCGCATGAACTGACGAGTGAAATGCACTATTAAACTTCATGGGTAGGGCGAACAGAGAGCCGATTACATCATTTTATATTATGGTTAATTTAAGAATTCGGCAAAATTCTATCACATTTGTTCAATTTACGTCGCTCCTATTTCAGATAGCATATTGGGCTAAGCGGCATCTCAAAGCGCATGAAATAGCGAGTAAAATGCACTGTTAAACTTCTAGGGTAAGGCAAACAGAGACCCGATAAGATCATTTCATATTATGGTTTATTTAAGAATTCAGAAAAATTCTATCACATTCGTTCAATTTACGTGGCTCCTATTTCAGATAGCGTATTGGGCTCAGCGGCATCTCAAAGCGCATGAAATGACGAGTGAAATGCACTATTAATCTTCTAGGGTAGGGCGAACAGAGACCCGATTAGATCATTTTACATTAAGGTTAATATAAGAATTCAGCGAGATTCTCCCACATTTGGTCAATTTACGTCGCTGATATTTCAGATAGCGTATTGGGCTAAGCGGCATCTCAAAGCGCAAGAAATGGCAAGTAAAATGAACTATTAAACTTCTATGATAGGGCAATCAGAGACCCGATTAGATCATCTTATATTTTGGTTAATATAAGAATTCAGCGAAATTCTATCACATTTGTTCAATTTACGTCGTTCCTATTTCAGATAGCGTACTGGGCTAAGCGGCATCGCAAAGCGCACGAATTGACGAGTGAAATGCACTATTAAACTTCTTGGGTAGGGCGAACAAAGACCCGATTAGATCATTTTACATTAAGTTTAATATAAGAATTCAGCGAAATTCTATCACATTTGTTCAATTTACATCGCTCCTATTTCAGATAGCGACATGTGCTAAGCGGCATCTCAAAGCGCAGGAAATGGCGAGTAAAATGCATCATTAAACTTCTAGGGTAGGGCAAACAGAGACCCCATTAGATCATTTTATATTATGGTTAATTTAAGAATTCAGCGAAATTCTCTCACATTTGTTCAATTTACGTCGCTCCTATTTCAGATAGCGTACCCGGATAGGCGGCATCTTAAAGCGCGAGGAATGGCGAGTAAAATGCACTATTAAACTTCTATGATAGGGCAATCAGAGACCCGATTAGATCATTTTATATTTTGGTTAATATAAGAATTCAGCGAAATTCTATCACATATGTTTAATTTACGTCGCTCCTATTTCAGATAGCGTATTGGGATAAGCGGCATCTCAAAGCGCATGAAATGCTGAGTAAAATGCGCTATTAAACTTCTAGGGTAGGGCAATCAGAGACCCGATTAGATCATTTTATATTATGGTTAATTTAAGGATTCAGCAAAATTCTATCACATTTGTTCAATTTACGTCGTGCCTATTTCAGATAGCATACTGGGCTAGGCGGCAACTTAAAGCGCGCGGAAAGGCGAGTAAAATGCGCTATTAAACTTCTATGATAGGGCAATCAGAGACCCGATTAGATCATTTTATATTTTGGTTAATATAAGAATTCAGCGAAATTCTATCACATTTGTTCAATTTACGTCGTTCCTATTCCAGATAGCGTACTGGGCTAGGCGGCATCTTAAAGCGTGTGTAATGGCGAGTAAAATGCACTATTAAACTTCTACGATAGGGCAATCAGAGACCCGATTAGATCATTTCATATTTTGGTTAATATAAGAATTCAGCGAAATTCTATCACATTTGTTCAATTTACGTCGCTCCTATTTCAGATAGCTTATTGGGCTAAGCGGCATCTCAAAGCGCATGAAATGACGAGTGAAATGCACTATTAATCTTCTAGGGTAGGGCAATCGGAGACCCCATTAGATCATTTTATATTACGGTTAATATAAGAATTCAGCGAAATTCTATCACATTTGTTCAATTTACGTCGCTCCTACTTCAGATAGCGTACTGGGCTAGGCGCCATCTTAAAGCGCGTGGAATGTCGAGTAAAATGCACTTTTAAACTTCTATGATAGGGCAATCATAGACCCGATTAGATCATTTTATATTTTGGTTAATATAAGAATTCAGCGAGATTCTCTCACATTTGTTCAATTTACGTCGCTGATATTTCAGATAGCGTATTGGGCTAAGCGGCATCTCAAAGCGCAAGAAATGGCGAGTAAAATGAACTATTAAACTTCTAGGGTAGGGCAATCAGAGACCCGATTCGATCATTTTACATTATGGTTAATTTAAGAATTCAGCAAAATTCTATCACATTTGTTCAACTTACGTCGCTCCTATTTCAGATAGCGTACTGGGCTAGGCGGCACCTTAAAGCGCGTGGAATGGCGAGTAAAATGCACTATTAAACTTCTATGATAGGGCAATCAGAGACCCGACTAGATCATTTTATATTTTGGTTAATATAAGAATTCAGCGAAATCTATCACATTTGTTCAATTTACGTCGCTCCTATTTCAGATAGCTTATTGGGCTAAGCGGCATCGCAAAGCGCATGAAATGACGAGTGAAATGCATTATTAAACTTCTAGGGTAGGGCAAACAGAGACCCGATTAGATCATTTTACATTAAGGTTAATATAAGAATTCAGGGATATTCTATCACATTTGTTCAACATACGTCGCTCCTATTTCAGATAGCGTACTGGGCTAGGCGGCATCTTAAAGCGCGTGGAATGGCGAGTAAAATGCACTTTTAAACTTCTATGATAGGGCAATCATAGACCCGATTAGATCATTTTATATTTTGGTTAATATAAGAATTCAGCGAGATTCTCTCACATTTGTTCAATTTACGTCGCTGATATTTCAGATAGCGTATTGGGCTAAGCGGCATCTCAAAGCGCAAGAAATGGCGAGTAAAATGAACTACTAAACTTCTAGGGTAGGGCAATCAGAGACCCGATTCGAACATTTTACATTATGGTTAATTTAAGAATTCAGCAAAATTCTATCACATTTGTTCAACTTACGTCGCTCCTATTTCAGATAGCGTACTGTGCTAGGCGGCACCTTAAAGCGCGTGGAATGGCGAGTAAAATGCACTATTAAACTTCTATGATAGGGCAATCAGAGACCCGATTAGATCATTTTATATTTTGGTTAATATAAGAATTCAGCGAAATTCTATCACATTTGTTCAATTTACGTCGCTCCTATTTCAGATAGCTTATTGGGCTAAGCGGCATCGCAAAGCGCATGAATTGACGAGTGAAATGCACTATTAAACTTCTAGGGTAGGGCAAACAGAGACCCGATTAGATCATTTTATATTATGGTTAATTTAAGAATTCAGCAAAATTCTATCACATTTGTTCAATTTACGTCGCTCCTATTTCAGATAGCGTACTGGGCTAAGCGGCATCTCAAAGCGCAAGAAATGGCGAGTAAAATGCACTATTAAACTTCTAGGGTAGGGCAAACAGAGACCCGATTAGATCATTTTATATTACGGTTAATATAAGAATTCAGCGTAATTCTGTCACATTTGTTCAACTTACGTAGCTCCTATTTCAGATAGCGTACTGGGCTAGGCGGCAACTTAAAGCGCGTGGAATGGCGAGTAAAATGCACTATTAAACTTCTATGATACGGCAATCAGAGACCCGATTAGATCATTTTATATTTTGGTTAATATAAGACTTCAGCGAAATTCTATCACATTTGTTCAATTTACGTCGCTCCTATGTCAGATAGCGTATTGGGCTAAGCGGCATCTCAAAGCGCATGAAATGGCCAGTGAAATGCACTATTAATCTTCTAGAGTAGGGCAATCAGAGACCCCATTAGATCATTTTATATTATGGTTAATTTAAGAATTCAGCGAAATTCTATCACATTTGTTCAATTTACGTCGCTCCTATGTCAGATAGCGTATTGGGCTATGCGGCATCTCAAAGCGCATGAAATGACGAGTAAAATGCACTGTTAAACTTCTAGGGTAGGGCAAACAGAGACCCGATTAGATCATTTTATATTACGGTTAATATAAGAATTCAGCGTAATTCTATCACATTTGTTCATCTTACGTCGCTCCTATTTCAGATAGCGTACTGGGCAAGGCGGTATCTCAAAGCGCGTGGAAGGGCGAGTAAAATGCACTACTGAACTTCTATGATAAGGCAATCAGAGACCCCATTAGATCATTTTATATTATGGATAATTTAAGAATTCAGCGAAATTCTATCACATTTGTTCAATTTACGTCGCTCCTGTGTCAGATAGCGTATTGGGCTAAGCGGCATCTCAAAGCGCATGAAATGGCGAGTGAAATGCACTATTAATCTTCTAGGGTAGGGCAATCAGAGACCCCATTAGATCATTTTATATTATGGTTAATTTAAGAATTCAGCAAAATTCTATCACATTTGTTCAATTTACGTCGCTCCTATTTCAGATAGCGTATAGGGCTAAGCGGCATCTCAATGCGCATGAAATGGCCAGTAAAATGCACTATTAATCTTCTAGGGTAGGGCAAACAGAGACCCGATTAGATCATTTTATATTACGGTTAATATAAGAATTCAGCGTAATTCTGTGACATTTGTTCAACTTTCGTAGCTCCTATTTCAGATAGCGTACTGGGCTAGGCGACAACCTAAAGCGCGTGGAATGGCGAGTAAAATGCGCTATTAAACTTCTATGATAGGGCAATCAGAGACCCAAACAGATCATTTTATATTTTGGTTAATATAAGAATTCAGCGAAATTCTATCACATTTGTTCAATTTACGTCGCTCCTATTTCAGATAGCTTATTGGGCTAAGCGGCATCTCAAAGCGCATGAAATGACGAGTGAAATGCACTATTAAACTTCAAGGGTAGGGCGAACAAAGACCCGATTACATCATTTTACATTAAGGTTAATATAAGAATTCAGCGAAATTCTATCACATTTGTTCAATTTACATCGCTCCTATTTCAGATATCGACTTGTGTTAAGCGTCATCTCAAAGCGCAAGAAATGGCGAGTAAAATGCACTATTAAACTTCTAGGATAAGGCAAACAGAGACCCGATTAGATCATTTTATATTACGGTTAATATAAGAATTCAGCATAATTCTGTGACATTTGTTCAATTTACGTAGCTCCTATTTCAGATAGCGTACTGGGCTACGCGGCAACTTAAAGCGCGTGGAATGGCGAGTAAAATGCGCTGTTAAACATCTATGATAGGGCAATCAGAGACCCGATTAGATCATTTTATATTTTGGTTAATATAAGATTTCAGGGAAATTCTATCACATTTGTTCAATTTACGTCGCTCCTATTTCAAATAGCGTATTGGGCTAAGCGGCATCTCTAAGCGCATGAAATGACTAGTGAAATGCACTATTAAACTTCTAGGGTAGGGCGAACAAAGACCCGATTAGACCATTCTACATTAAGGTTAATATAAGAATTCAGCGTAACTCTGTCACATTTGTTCAATTTACGTCGCTCCTATTTCAGATAGCGTAGTGGGCTAAGCGGCATCTCAAAGCGCATGAAATGACGAGTGAAATGCACTATTAATCTTCTAGGGTAGGGCGAACAGAGACCCGATTAGAACATTTTACGTTAAGGTTAATATAAGAATTCAGCGTAATTCTATCACATTTGTTCACCTTACGTCGCTCCTATTTCAGATAGCATATTGGGCTAAGCGGCATCGCAAAGCGCATGAAATGACGAGTGAAATGCACTATTAAACTTCTTGGGTAGGGCGAACAGAGAGCTGATTACATCATTTTATATTACGGTTAATATAAGAATTCAGCGTTATTCTATCACATTTGTTCAACTTACGTCGCTCCTATTTCAGATAGCGTACTGGGCTAGGCGGCATCTTAAAACGCGAAGAATGGCGAGTAAAATGCACTACTAAACTTCTATGATACGGCAATCAGAGAGCCGATTAGATCATTTTATATTTTGGTTAATATAAGAATTCAGCGAAATTCTATCACAATTGTTCTATTTACGTCGATCCTATTTCAGATAGCCTATTGGGCTAAGCGGCATCTCAAAGCGCATGAAATGGCGAGTGAAATGCACTATTAAACTTCTAGGGTAGGGCGAACAGAGACCCGATTAGATCATTTTATATTATGGTTAATTTAAGAATTCAGCAAAATTCTATCACATTTGTTCAATTTACGTCGCTCCTATTTCAGATAGCGTATTGGGCTAAGCGGCATCTCAAAGCGCATGAAATGGCGAGTAAAATGCACTATTAAACTTCTAGGGTAAGGCAAACAGAGACCCGATTAGATCATTTTATATTACGGTTAATATAAGAATTCAGCGTAAATCTATCACATTTGTTCAACATACGTCGCTCCTATTTCAGTTAGTGTACTGGGCCAGGCGGCATCTCAAAGCGCATGAAATGGCGAGTAAAATGCACTATTAAACTTCTAGGGTAAGGCAAACAGAGACCCGATTAGATCATTTTATATTTTGATTAATATAAGAATTCAGCGAAATTCTATCACATTTGTTCAATTTACGACGCTCCTATTTCAGATAGCGTATTGGGCTAAGCGGCATCTCAAAGCGCATGCAATGACGAATAAAATGCACAGTTAAGCTTCTACGCTAGGGCGAACAGAGACCCGATTAGATCATTTTACGTTATGGTTAAGAAAAGAATTCAGCGAAATTCTATCACATTTGATCAATTTACATCGCTCCTATTTCAGATAGCGTATTGGGCTAAGCGGCATCTCAAAGCGCATGAAATGACGAGTCAAATGCACTATTAAACTTCTAGGGTAGGGCAAACAGAGACCCCATTACATCATTTTATATTATGGTTAATTTAAGAATTCAGCGAAATTCTATCACATTTGTTCAATTTACGTCGCTCCTATTTCACATAGCGTATTGGGCTAAGCGGCATCTCAAAGCGCATGAAATGGCGAGTAAAATGCACTGTTAAACTTCTAGGGTAGGGCAAACAGAGACCCGATTAGATCATTTTATATTATGGTTAATTTAAGAATTCAGCGAAATTCTATCACATTTGTTCAATTTACGTCGCTCCTATTGCTGATAGCGTATTGGGCTAAGCGGCATCTTAAAGCGCGTGGAATGGCGAGTAAAATTCACTATTAAACTTCTATGATAGGGGCAATCAGAGACCCGATTAGATCATTTTATATTTTGGTTATATAAGAATTCAGCGAAATTCTATCACATTTGGTCAATTTACGTCGCTCCTATTTCAGATAGCTTATTGGGCTAAGCGGCATCTCAAAGCGCATGAAATGACGAGTTAAATGCACTATTAAACTTCTAGGGTAGGGCGTACAAAGACCCGATTAGATCATTTTACACTGAGGTTAATATAAGAATTCAGCGATATTCTATCACATTTGTTCAATTTACGTCGCTCCTATTTCAGATGGCGTATTGGGCTATGCGGCATCTCAAAGCGCATGAAATGGCGAGTAAAATGCACTACTAAACTTCTATGATAGGGCAATCAGAGACCCGATTAGATCATTTTATATTTTGGTTAATATAAGAATTCAGCGAAATTCTCTCACATTTGTTCAATTTACATCGCTGATATTTCAGACAGCGTATTGGACTAAGCGGCATCTCAAAGCGCAAGACATGTCGAGTAAAATGCACTATTAAACTTCTAGGGTAGGGCAAACAGAGACCCGATAAGATCATTTTATATTATGGTTAATTTCAGAATTCAGCGAAATTCTCTCACATTTGTTCAATTTACGTCGCTGATATTTCAGATAGCGCATTGGGCTAAGCGGCAACTCAAAGCGCGAGAAATGCCGAGTAAAATGCACTATTAAACTTCTAGGGTAGGGCAAACAGAGACCCGATTAGATCATTTTATATTTTGGTTAATATAAGAATTCAGCGAAATTCTATCACATTTGTTCAATTTACGTCGCTCCTATGTCAGATAGCGTATTGGGCTAAGCGGCATCTCAAAGCGCATGAAATGGCGAGTGAAATGCACTATTAATCTTCTAGGGTAGGGCAATCAGAGACCCGAATATATCATTTTATATTTTGGTTAATATAATAATTCAGCGAAATTCTCTCACATTTGTTCAATTTACGTCGCTGATATTTCAGATAGCGTATTGGACTAAGCGGCATCTCAAAGCGCAAGAAATGTCGAGTAAAATGTACTATTAAACTTCTATGATAGGGCAATCAGAGACCCGATTAGATCATTTTATATTTTGGTTAATATAAGTATTCAGCGAAATTCTATCACATTTGTTCAACATACGTCGCTCCTATTTCAGATAGCGTACTGGGCTTGGCGGCATCTTAAAGCGCGTGGAATGGCGAGTAAAATGCACTATTAAACTTCTATGATAGGGCAATCAGAGACCCGATTAGATCATTTTATATTTTGGTTAATATAAGAATTCAGCGAAATTCTATCACATTTGTTCAATTTGCGTCGCTCTTATTTCAGATAGCTTATTGGGCTAAGCGGCATCGCAAAGCGCATGAAATGGCGAGTGAAATGCACTATTAAACTTCTAGGGTAGGGCAAACAGAGACCCGATTAGATCATTTTATATTATGGTTAATTTAAGAATTCAGCAAAATTCTATCACATTTGTTCAATTTACGTCGCTCTTATTTCAGATAGCGTACTGGGCTAAGCGGCATCTCAAAGCGCAAGAAATGGCGAGCAAAATGCACTATTAAACTTCTAGGGTAGGGCAAACAGAGACCCGATTAGATCATTTTATATTACGGTTAATATAAGAATTCAGCGTAATTCTGTCACATTTGGTCAACTTACGTAGCTCCTATTTCAGATAGCGTACTGGGCTAGGCGGCATCTTAAAGCGCGTGGAATGGCGAGCAAAATGCACTCTTAAACTTCTATGATAGGGCAATCAGAGACCCGATTAGATCATTTTATATTTTGGTTAATATAAGAATTCAGCGAAATTCTATCACATTTGTTCAATTTACATCGCCCCTATTTCAGATAGCGTATTGGGCTAAGCGGCATATCAAAGCGCATGAAATGGCGAGTATAATGAACTATTAAACTTCTATGGTAATGCAAACAGAGAGCCGATTAGATCATTTTATATTACGGTTAATATAAGAATTCAGCGTAATTCTGTCACATTTGGTCAACTTACGTAGCTCCTATTTCAGATAGCGTACTGGGCTAGGCGGCAACTTAAAGCGCGTGGAATGGCGAGTAAAATGCACTATTAAACTTCTTTGATAGGGCAATCAGAGACCCGATTAGATCATTTTATATTTTGGTTAATATAAGAATTCAGCGAAATTCTATCACATTTGTTCAATTTACGTCGCTCCTATGTCAGATAGCGTATTGGGCTAAGCGGCATCTCAAAGCGCATGAAATGGCGAGTGAAATGCACTATTAATCTTCTGGGGTAGGGCAATCAGAGACCCCATTAGATCATTTTATATTATGGTTAATTTAAGAATTCAGCGAAATTCTATCACATTTGTTCAATTTACATCGCTCCTATTTCAGATAGCGACTTGTGCTAAGCGGCATTTCAAAGCGCAGGAAATGGCGAGTAAAATGCACTATTAAACTTCTAGGGTAGGGCAAACAGAGACCCCATTAGATCATTTTATATTATGGTTAATTTAAGAATTCAGCGAAATTCTCTCACATTTGTTCAATTTACATCGCCCCTATTTCAGATAGCGTATTGGGCTAAGCGGCATCTCAATGCGCATGAAATGGCCAGTAAAATGCACTATTAAACTTCTAGGATAAGGCAAACGGAGACCCGATTAGACCATTTCATATTACGGTTAATATAAGAATTCAGCGTTATTCTATCACATTTGTTCAACTTACGTCGCTCCTATTTCAGATAGCGTACTGGGCTAGGCGGCATCTTAAAGCGCGTGGAATGGCGAGCAAAATGCACTCTTAAACTTCTATGATAGGGCAATCAGAGACCCGATTAGATCATTTTATATTTTGGTTAATATAAGAATTCAGCGAAATTCTATCACATTT
>CAKAJE020002092.1:0-47749 GCA_916610135.2 Macropis europaea
GATTAGATCATTTTATATTTTGGTTAATATAAGAATTCAGCGAAATTCTATCACATTTGTTCAATTTACGTCGCACCTATTTCAGATAGCGTATTGGGCTAAGCGGCATCTCAAAGCGCATGAAATGGCGAGTAAAATGCACTATTAAACTTCAATGGTAGGGCGAACAGAGACCCGATTAGATCATTTTATATTATCGTTAATTTAAGAATTCAGAAAAATTCTATCACATTTGTTCAATTTACGTCGTTCCTATTTCAGATAGCGTATTGGGCTATGCGTCATCTCAAAGCGCATGAAATGACGAGTAAAATGCACTATTAAACTTCTAGGGTAGGGCAAACAGAGACCCGATTAGATCATTTTATATTACGGTTAATATAAGAATTCAGCGTAATTCTATCACGTTTGTTCAACTTACGTCGCTCCTATTTCAGATAGCGTACTGGGCTAGGCGGAATCTCTAAGCGCGTGGAAGGGCGAGTAAAATGCACTACTAAACTTCTATGATCGGGCAATCAGAGACCCGATTAGATCATTTTATATTTTGGTTAATATAAGAATTCAGTGAAATTCTATCACATTTGTTCAATTTACGTCGCTCCTATTTCAGTTAGCGTATTGGGCTAAGCAGCATCTCAAAGTGCATGAAATGCCGAGTAAAGTGCACTATTAAACTTCTAGGGTAGGGCAAACAGAGACCCGATTAGATCATTCTATATAATGGTTAATTTAAGAATTCAGCAAAATTCTATCACATTTGTTCAATTTACGTCGCTCCTATTTCAGATAGCGTATTGGGCTAAGCGGCATCTCAAAGCGCAAGAAATGGCGAGTAAAATGCACTATTAAACTTCTAGGGTAGGGCAAACAGAGACCCGATTAGATCATTTTATATTTTGGTTAATATAAGAATTGAGCGAAATTCTGTCACATTTGTTCAGTTTACGTCGCTCCTATTAAAGATAGCGTATTGGACTAAGCGGCATCTCAAAGTGCATGAAATGGCGAGTAAAATGCACTATTGAACTTCTATGATAGGGCAATCAGAGACCTGATTAGATCATTTTATATTTTGGTTAATATAAGAATTCAGCGAAATTGTATCACTTTTGTTTAATTTACGTCGCTCCTATTTCAGATAGCGTAATGGGCTAAGCGGCATCTCAAAGCGCATGAAATGACGAGTGAAATGCACTATTAAACTTCTAGGGTAGGGCGAACAGAGACCCGATTAGATCATTTTACATTAAGGTTAATATAAGAATTCAGGGAAATTCTATCGCATTTGTTCAATATACGTCCCTCCTATTTCAGCTAGCGTACTGGGCTTGGCGGCATCTTAAAACGCGAGGAATGGCGAGTAAAATGCACTGTTAAACTTCTATGATAGGGCAATCAGAGACCCGATTAGATCATTTTATATTTTGGTTAATATAAGGATTCACCGAAATTCTATCACATTTGTTCAATTTACGTCGCTCCTGTTTCAGATAGCGTATTGGGCTAAGCGGCATCTCAAAGCGCATGGATTGACGAGTGAAATGCTCTATTAAACTTCTGGGGTAGGGCAAACAGAAACCCGAATAAATCATTTTATATTACGGTTAATATAAGAATTCACGGAAATTCTATCACATTTGTTCAATTTACGTCGCTCCTATTCCAGATAGCGTATTGGGCTAAGCGGCATCTCAAAGCGCATGAAATGGCGAGTAAAATGCACTATTAAACTTTTAGGATAAGGCAAACAGAGACCCGATTAGATCATTTTATATTGCGGTTAATATAAGAATTCAGCGAAATTCTATCACATTTGTTCAATTTACGTCGCTCATATTTCAGATAGCGTACTGGGCTAAGCGGCATCTCAAAGCGCATGAAATGGCGAGTAAAATGCACTATTAAACTTCTAGGATAAGGCAAACAGAGACCCGATTAGATCATTTTATATTGCGGTTAATATAAGAATTCAGCGTAATTCTGTCACATTTGTTCAACTTACGTAGCTCCTATTTCAGATAGCGAACTGGGCTAGGCGGCAACTTAAAGCGCGTGGAATGTCGAGTAAAATGCACTATCAAACTTCTATGATAGGGCAATCAGAGACCCGATTAGATCATTTTATATTTTGGTTAATATAAGAATTCAGCGAAATTCTATCACATTTGTTCAACTTACGTCGCACCTATTTCAGATAGCGTATTGGGCTAAGCGGCATCTCAAAGCGCATAAAATGGCGAGTAAAATGCACTATTAAACTTCAATGGTAGGGCGAACAGAGACCCGATTAGATCATTTTATATTATCGTTAATTTAAGAATTCAGAAAAATTCTATCACATTTGTTCAATTTACGTCGTTCCTATTTCAGATAGCGTATTGGGCTATGCGTCATCTCAAAGCGCATGAAATGACGAGTAAAATGCACTATTAAACTTCTAGGGTAGGGCAAACAGAGACCCGATTAGATCATTTTATATTACGGTTAATATAAGAATTCAGCGTAATTCTATCACGTTTGTTCAACTTACATCGCTCCTATTTCAGATAGCGTACTGGGCTAGGCGGAATCTCTAAGCGCGTGGAAGGGCGAGTAAAATGCACTACTAAACTTCTATGATCGGGCAATCAGAGACCCGATTAGATCATTTTATATTTTGGTTAATATAAGAAATCAGTGAAATTCTATCACATTTGTTCAATTTACGTCGCTCCTATTTCAGTTAGCGTATTGGGCTAAGCAGCATCTCAAAGTGCATGAAATGCCGAGTAAAGTGCACTATTAAACTTCTAGGGTAGGGCAAACAGAGACCCGATTAGATCATTCTATATAATGGTTAATTTAAGAATTCAGCAAAATTCTATCACATTTGTTCAATTTACGTCGCTCCTATTTCAGATAGCGTATTGGGCTAAGCGGCATCTCAAAGCGCAAGAAATGGCGAGTAAAATGCACTATTAAACTTCTAGGTAGGGCAAACAGAGACCCGATTAGATCATTTTATATTTTGGTTAATATAAGAATTGAGCGAAATTCTGTCACATTTGTTCAGTTTACGTCGCTCCTATTAACGATAGCGTATTGGGCTAAGCGGCATCTGAAAGCGCATGAAATGGCGAGTAAAATGCACTATTAAACTTCTAGGGTAGGGCAAACAGAGACCCGATTAGATCATTTTATATTATGATTAATTTAAGAAGTCAGCAAAATTCTATCGCATTTGTTCAATTTACGTCGTTCCTATTTCAGATAGCGTACTGGGCTAGGCGGCATCTTAAAGCGCGTGGAAAGGCGAGTAAAATGCACTATTAAACTTCTATGATAGGGCAATCAGAGACCCGATTAGATCATTTTATATTACGGTTAATATAAGAATTCAGCGTAATTCTATCACATTTGTTCAACTTTCGTCGCTCCTATTTCAGATAGCGCACTGGGCTAGGCGGTATCTTAAAGCGCGTGGAATGGCGAGTAAAATGCACTACTAAACTACTATGATAGAGCAATCAGAGACCCGATTAGGTCATTTTATATTTTGGTTAATATAAGAATTCAGCGAAATTCTATCACATTTGTTCAATTTACGTCGCTCCTATTAAAGATAGCGTATTGGACTAAGCGGCATCTCAAAGCGCATGAAATGGCGAGTAAAATGCACTATTGAACTTCTATGATAGGGCAATCAGAGACCTGATTAGATCATTTTATATTTTGGTTAATATAAGAATTCAGCGAAATTGTATCACTTTTGTTTAATTTACGTCGCTCCTATTTCAGATAGCGTAATGGGCTAAGCGGCATCTCAAAGCGCATGAAATGACGAGTGAAATGCACTATTAGACTTCTATGGTAGGGCGAACAGAGACCCGATTAGATCATTTTACATTAAGGTTCATATAAGAATTCAGGGAAATTCTATCACATTTGTTCAATTTACGTCGCTCCTATTTCAGATAGCTTATTGGGCTTAGCGGCATCTGAAAGCGCATGAAATGGCGAGTAAAATGCACTATTAAACTTCTAGGGTAGGGCAAACAAAGACCCGATTAAATCATTTTATATTATGGTTAATTTAAGAATTCAGCGAAATTCTATCACATTTGTTCAATTTACGTCGCTCCTATTTTAGATAGCGTACTGGGCTAGGCTGCATCATAAAGCGCGTGGAATGGCGAGTAAAATGCACTATTAAACTTCAAGGGTAGGGCAAACAGAGACCCGATTAGATCATTTTATATTATGGTTAATTTAAGAATTCAGAAAAATTCTATCACATTTGTTCAATTTACGTCGTTCCTATTTCAGATAGCGTATTGGGCTATGCGGCATCTCAAAGCGCATGAAATGACGAGTAAAATGCACTATTAAACTTCTAGGTTAGGGCAAACAGAGACCCGATGAGATCATTTTATATTACGGTTAATATAAGAATTCAGCGTAATTCTATCACATTTGTTCAATTTACGTCGCTCCTATTTCAGTTAGCGTATTGGGCTAAGCAGCATCTCAAAGTGCATGAAATGGCGAGTAAAATGCACTATTAAACTTCTAGGGTAGGGCAAACAGAGACCCGATTAGATCATTTTATATTATGGTTAATTTAAGAATTCAGCAAAATTCTATCACATTTGTTCAATTTACGTCGCTCCTATTTCAGATAGCGTACTGGGCTAGGCGGCATGTTAAAGCGCGTGGAAGGGTGAGTAAAATGTACTACTAATCTTCCATGATAGGGCAATCAGAGACCCGATTAGATCATTTTATATTTTGTTTTATATAAGATTTCAGGGAAATTCTATCACATTTGTTCAATTTACGTCGCTCCTATTTCAGCTAGCGTACTGGGCTTGGCGGCATCTTAAAACGCGAGGAATGGCGAGTAAAATGCACTGTTAAACTTCTATGATAGGGCAATCAGAGACCCGATTATATCATTTTATATTTTGATTAATATAAGAATTCACCGAAATTCTATCACATTTGTTCAATTTACGTCGCTCCTATTTCAGTTAGCGTATTGGGCTAAGCAGCATCTCAAAGTGCATGAAATGGCGAGTAAAATGCACTATTAAACTTCTAGGGTAGGGCAAACAGAGACCCGATTAGATCATTTTATATAATGGTTAATTTAAGAATTCAGCAAAATTCTATCACATTTTTTCAATTTACGTCGTTCCTATTTCAGCTAGTGTACTGGGCTTGGCGGCAGCTTAAAACGCGAGGAATGGCGAGTAAAATGCACTCTTAATCTTCTATGATAGGGCAATCAGAGACCCGATTAGATCATCTTATATTTTGGTTAATATAAGAATTCAGCAAAATTCTATCACATTTGTTCAATTTACGTCGCTCCTATTTCAGATAGCGTATTGGGCTAAGCGGCATCTCAAAGCGCAAGAAATGGCGAGTGAAATGCACTATTAAACTTCTAGGGTAGGGCAAACAGAGACCCGATTAGATCATTTTATATTTTGGTTAATATAAGAATTGAGAGAAATTCTGTCACATTTGTTCAGTTTACGTCGCTCCTATTAACGATAGCGTATTGGGCTAAGCGGCATCTCAAAGCGCATGAAATGACGAGTGAAATGCACTATTAGACTTCTATGGTAGGGCGAACAGAGACCCGATTAGATCATTTTACATTAAGGTTCATATAAGAATTCAGGGAAATTCTATCACATTTGTTCAATTTACGTCGCTCCTATTTCAGATAGCTTATTGGGCTTAGCGGCATCTGAAAGCGCATGAAATGGCGAGTAAAATGCACTATTAAACTTCTAGGGTAGGGCAAACAAAGACCCGATTAAATCATTTTATATTATGGTTAATTTAAGAATTCAGCGAAATTCTATCACATTTGTTCAATTTACGTCGCTCCTATTTTAGATAGCGTACTGGGCTAGGCTGCATCATAAAGCGCGTGGAATGGCGAGTAAAATGCACTATTAAACTTCAAGGGTAGGGCAAACAGAGACCCGATTAGATCATTTTATATTATGGTTAATTTAAGAATTCAGAAAAATTCTATCACATTTGTTCAATTTACGTCGTTCCTATTTCAGATAGCGTATTGGGCTATGCGGCATCTCAAAGCGCATGAAATGACGAGTAAAATGCACTATTAAACTTCTAGGTTAGGGCAAACAGAGACCCGATTAGATCATTTTATATTACGGTTAATATAAGAATTCAGCGTAATTCTATCACATTTGTTCAATTTACGTCGCTCCTATTTCAGTTAGCGTATTGGGCTAAGCAGCATCTCAAAGTGCATGAAATGGCGAGTAAAATGCACTATTAAACTTCTAGGGTAGGGCAAACAGAGACCCGATTAGATCATTTTATATTATGGTTAATTTAAGAATTCAGCAAAATTCTATCACATTTGTTCAATTTACGTCGCTCCTATTTCAGATAGCGTACTGGGCTAGGCGGCATGTTAAAGCGCGTGGAAGGGTGAGTAAAATGTACTACTAATCTTCCATGATAGGGCAATCAGAGACCCGATTAGATCATTTTATATTTTGTTTTATATAAGATTTCAGGGAAATTCTATCACATTTGTTCAATTTACGTCGCTCCTATTTCAGCTAGCGTACTGGGCTTGGCGGCATCTTAAAACGCGAGGAATGGCGAGTAAAATGCACTGTTAAACTTCTATGATAGGGCAATCAGAGACCCGATTATATCATTTTATATTTTGATTAATATAAGAATTCACCGAAATTCTATCACATTTGTTCAATTTACGTCGCTCCTATTTCAGTTAGCGTATTGGGCTAAGCAGCATCTCAAAGTGCATGAAATGGCGAGTAAAATGCACTATTAAACTTCTAGGGTAGGGCAAACAGAGACCCGATTAGATCATTTTATATAATGGTTAATTTAAGAATTCAGCAAAATTCTATCACATTTTTTCAATTTACGTCGTTCCTATTTCAGCTAGTGTACTGGGCTTGGCGGCAGCTTAAAACGCGAGGAATGGCGAGTAAAATGCACTCTTAATCTTCTATGATAGGGCAATCAGAGACCCGATTAGATCATCTTATATTTTGGTTAATATAAGAATTCAGCGAAATTCTATCACATTTGTTCAATTTACGTCGTTCCTATTTCAGATAGCTTATTGGGCTAAGCGGCATCGCAAAGCGCATGAATTGACGAGTGAAATGCACTATTAAACTTCTAGGATAAGGCAAACGGAGACCCGATTAGATCATTTTATATTACGGTTAATATAAGAATTCAGCGTAATTCTGTCACATTTGTTCAACTTACGTAGCTCCTATTTCAGATAGCGTACTGGGCTAGGCGGCAACTGAAAGCGCGTGGAGTGGCGAGTAAAATGCACTATTAAACTTCTATGATAGGGCAATCAGAGACCCGATTAGATCATTTTATATTTTGGTTAATATAAGAATTCAGCGAAATTCTATCACATTTGTTTAATTTACGTCGCTCCTATTTCAGATAGCGTATTGGGCTAAGCGGCATCTCAAAGCGCATGAAATGACGAGAGAAATGCACTATTAAAGTTCTTGGGTAGGGCAAACAGAGACCCGATTATATCATTTTATATTTTGGTTAATATAAGAATTCAGCGAAATTCTATCACATTTGTTCAATTTACGTCGCTCCTATGTCAGATAGCGTATCGGGCTAAGCGGCATCTCAAAGCGCATGAAATGGCGAGTGAAATGCACTATTAATCTTCTAGGGTAGGGCAATCAGAGACCCCATTAGATCATTTTATATTATGGTTAATTTAAGAATTCAGCGAAATTCTATCACATTTGTTCAATTTACGTCGCTCCTATTTCAGATAGCGTATTGGGCTAAGCGGCATCTCAAAGCGCATGAAATGGCGAGTAAAATGCACTATTAAACTTCTAGGGTAATGCAAACAGAGACCCGATTAGATCATTTTATATTACGGTTAATATAAGAATTCAGAGTAATTCTATCACATTTGTTCAATTTACGTCGCCCCTATTTCAGATAGCGTATTGGGCTAAGCGGCATCTCAAAGCGCATGAAATGGCGAGTCAAATGCACTACTAAACTTCTATGATAGGGAAATCAGAGACCCGATTAGATGATTTTATATTTTGGTTAATATAATAATTCAGCGAAATTCTCTCACATTTGTTCAATTTACGTCGCTGATATTTCAGATAGCGTATTGGACTAAGCGGCATCTCAAAGCGCAAGAAATGTCGAGTAAAATGCACTATTAAACTTCTATGATAGGGCAATCAGAGACCCGATTAGATCATTTCATATTTTGGTTAATATAAGAATTCAGCGAAATTCTATCACATTTGTTCAATTTACGTCGCTCCTATTTCAGATAGCGTATTGGGCTAAGCGGCATCTCAAAGCGCATGGATTGACGAGTGAAATGCACTATTAAACTTGTAATGGTAGGGCGAACAGAGACCCGATTAGATCATTTTACATTAAGGTTAATATAAGAATTCAGGGAAATTCTATCACATTTGTTCAATTTACGTCGCTCCTATTTCAAATAGCGTACTCGGATAGGCGGCATCTTAAAGCGCGTGGAATGGCGAGTTAAATGCACTATTAAACTTCTATAATAGGGCAATCAGAGACCCGATTAGATCATTTTATATTTTGGTTAATATAAGAATTCAGCGAAATTCTATTACATTTGTTCAATTTACGTCGCTCCTATTTCAGATAGCGTATTGGGCCAAGCGGCATCTCAAAGCGCATGGATTGACGAGTGAAATGCTCTATTAAACTTCTGGGGTAGGGCGAACAGAAACCCGAATAGATCATTTTATTTTACGGTTAATATAAGAATTCAGCGAAATTCTATCACATTTGTTCAATTTACGTCGCTCCTATTTCAGATAGCGTATTGGGCTAAGCGGCATGTCAATGCGCATGAAATGGCGAGTAACATGCACTATTACACTTCTAGGATAAGGCAAACAGAGACCCGATTAGATCATTTTATATTACGGTTAATATAAGAATTCAGCGTAATTCTATCACATTTGTTCAACTTACGTCGCTCCTCTTTCAGATAGCCTACTGGGCTAGGCGGCATCTTAAAGCGCGTGGAATGGCGAGTAAAATGCACTATTAAACTTCTATGATAGGGCTATCAGAGACCCGATTAGATCATTTTATATTTTGGTTAATATAAGAATTCAGCGAAATTCTATCACATTTGTTCAATTTACGTCGCTCCTATTTCAGATAGCGTACTGGGCTAAGCGGCATCTCAAAGCGCATGAACTGGCGAGTAAAATGCACTAGTAAACTTCTAGGATAAGGCAAACAGAGACCCGATTAGATCATTTTATATTGCGGTTAATATAAGAATTCAGCGAAATTCTATCACATTTGTTCAATTTACGTCGCTCCTATGTCAGATAGCGTATTGGGCTAAGCGGCTTCTCAAAGCGCATGAAATGGCGAGTGAAATGCACTACTAAACTTCTATGATAGGGCAATCAGAGACCCGATTCGATCATTTTACATTAAGGTTAATATAAGAATTCAGGGAAATTCTATCACATTTGTTCAATTTACGTCGCTCCTATGTCAGATAGCGTATTGGGCTATGCGGCATCTCGAAGCGCATGAAATGACGAGTAAAATGCACTGTTAAACTTCTAGGGTAGGGCAAACAGAGATCCGATTAGATCATTTTATATTACGGTTAATATAAGAATTCAGCGTAATTCTATCACATTTGTTCAACTTACGTCGCTCCTATTTCAGATAGCGTACTGGGCAAGGCGGTATCACAAAGCGCGTGGAAGAGCGAGTAAAATGCACTACTAAACTTCTATGATAGGTTAATCAGAGACCCGACTAGATCATTTTATATTTTGGTTAATATAAGAATTCAGCGAAATTCTCTCACATTTGTTCAATTTACGTCGCTGATATTTCAGATAGCGTATTGGACTAAGCGGCATCTCAAAGCGCAAGAAATGTCGAGTAAAATGCACTATTAAACTTCTAGGGTAGGGCAAACAGGGACCCGATAAGATCATTTTATATTATGGTTAATTTAAGAATTCAGCGAAATTGTCTCACATTTGTTCAATTTACGTGGCTGATATTTCAGATAGCGTATTGGGCTAAGCGGCAACTCGAAGCGCGAGAAATGGCGAGTAAAATGCACTATTAAACTTCTAGGGTAGGGCAAACAGAGACCCGATTAGATCATTTTATATTTTGGATAATATAAGAATTCAGCGAAATTCTATCACATTTGTTCAATTTACGTCGCTCCTATTTCAGATAGCGTATTGGGCTAAGCGGCATCTCAAAGCGCATGAAATGACGAATAAAATGCACAATTAAGCTTCTACGCTAGGGCGAACAGAGACCCGATTAGATCATTTTACGTTATGGTTAATAAAGGAATTCAGCGAAATTCTATCACATTTGATCAATTTACATCGCTCCTATTTCAGATAGCGTATTGGGCTAAGCGGCATCTCAAAGCGCATGAAATGACGAGTCAAATGCACTATTAAACTTCTAGGGTAGGGCAAACAGAGACCCCATTAGATCATTTTATATTATGGTTCATTTAAGAATTCTGCGAAATTCTATCACATTTGTTCAATTTACGTCGCTCCTATTTCAGATAGCGTATTGGGCTAAGCGGCATCTCAAAGCGCATGAAATGGCGAGTAAAATGCACTATTCAACTTCTAGGGTAGGGCAAACAGAGACTCGATTAGATCATTTTATATTATGGTTAATTTAAGAATTCAGCGAAATTCTATCACATTTGTTCAATTTACGTCGCTCCTATTGCAGATAGCGTATTGGGCTAAGCGGCATCTTAAAGCGCGTGGAATGGCGAGTAAAATTCACTATTAAACTTCTATGATAGGGCAATCAGAGACCCGATTAGATCATTTTATATTTTGGTTAATATAAGAATTCAGCTAAATTCTATCACATTTCGTCAATTTACGTCGTTCCTATTTCAGATAGCTTATTGGGCTAAGCGGCATCTCAAAGCGCATGAAATGACGAGTCAAATGCACTATTAAACTTCTAGGGTAGGGCGAACAAAGACCCGATTAGATCATTTTACATTGAGGTTAATATAAGAATTCAGCGAAATTCTATCACATTTGTTCAATTTACGTCGCTCCTATTTCAGATAGCGTATTGGGCTAAGCGGCATCTCAAAGCGCATGAAATGGCGAGTAAAATGCACTATTAAACTTCTAGGATAAGGCAAACAGAGACCCGATTAGATCATTTTATATTACGGTAAATATAAGAATTCAGCGTAATTCTGTCACATTTGTTCAACTTACGTAGCTCCTATTTCAGATAGCGTACTGGGCTAAGCGGCATCTCAAAGCGCATGAAATGGCGAGTAAAATGCACTATTAAACTTCTAGGATAAGGCAAACAGAGACCCGATTAGATCATTTTATGTTGCGGTTAATACAAGAATTCAGCGTAACTCTGACACATTTGTTCAACTTACGTAGCTCCTATTTCAGATAGCGTACTGGGCTAGGCGGCATCTTAAAGGGCGTGGAATGGCGGGTAAAATGCACTATTAAACTTCTATGATAGGGCAATCAGAGACCCGATTAGATCATTTTATGTTTTGGTTAATATAAGAATTCAGCGAAATTCTATCACATTTGTTCAATTTACGTCGCTCCTATTTCAGATAGCGTATTGGGGTAAGTTGCATCTCAAAGCGCAAGACATGGCGAGTAAAATGCACTACTAAACTTCTAGGGTAGGCAAACAGAGACCCGATTAGATCATTTTATATTGCGGTTAATATAAGAATTCAGCGTAACTCTGTCACATATGTTCAACTTACGTAGCTCGTATTTCAGATAGCGTACTGGGCTAGGCGGCAACTTAAAGCGCGTGGAATGTCGAGTAAAATACACTATCAAACTTCTATGATAGGGCAATCAGAGACCCGATTAGATCATTTTATATTTTGGTTAATATAAGAATTCAGCGAAATTCTATCACATTTGTTCAATTTACGTCGCTCCTATTTCAGATAGCGTATTGGGCTAAGCGGCATCTCAAAGCGCATGAAATGGCGAGTAAAATGCACTATTAAACTTCTAGGGTAGGGCAATCAGAGACCCGACTAGATCATTTTATATTATGGTTAAATTAAGAATTCAGCAAAATTCTATCACATTTGTTCAGTTTACGTCGCTCCTATTTCAGACAGCGTACTGGGCTAGGCGGCATCTTAAAGCGCATGGAATGGCGAGTAAAATGCACTATTAAGCTTCTATGATAGGGCAATCAGAGACCCTATTAGATCATTTTATATTTTGGTTAATATAAGAATTCAGCGAAATTCTATCACATTTGTTCAATTTACGTCGCTCCTATTTCAGATAGCGTATTGGGCTAAGCGGCATCTCAAAGCGCATGAAATGGCGAGTAAAATGCACTAGTAAACTTCTAGGGTGGGGCAATCAGAGACCCGATTAGATCATTTTATATTATGGTTAATTTAAGAATTCAGCAAAATTCTATCACATTAGTTCAATTTACGTCGTTCCTATTTCAGATAGCGTACTGGGCTATGCGGCATCTTAAAGCGCGTGGAATGGCGAGTAAAATTCACTATTAAACTTCTATGATAGGGCAATCAGAGACCCGATTAGATCATTTTATATTTTGGTTAATATAAGAATTCAGCGAAATTCTATCACATTTGTTCAATTTACGTCGCTCCTATTTCAGATAGCTTATTGGGCTAAGCGGCATCTCAAAGCGCATGAAATGACGAGTGAAATGCACTCTTAAACTTATAGGGTAAGGCAAACTGAGACCCGATTAGATCATTTTATATTACGGTTAATATAAGAATTCAGCGTAATTCTATCACATTTGTTCAACTTTCGTCGCTCCTATTTCAGATAGCGTACTGAGCTAGGCGGCATCTTAAAGCGCGTGGAATGGCGAGTAAAATGCAATATTAAACTTCTATGATAGGGCAATCGGAGAACCGATTAGATCATTTTATATTTTGGTTAATATAAAAATTCAGCGAAATTCTATCACAATTGTTCAATTTACGTCGCTCCCATTTCAGATAGCGTATTGGGCTAAGCGGCAACTCAAAGCGCATGAAATGACGAGTGAAATGCACTATTAAACTTCTAGGGTAGGGCGAACAGAGACCCGATTAGATCATTTTACATTAAGGTTAATATAAGAATTCAGGGAAATTCTATCGCATTTGTTCAATATACGTCCCTCCTATTTCAGCTAGCGTACTGGGCTTGGCGGCATCTTAAAACGCGAGGAATGGCGAGTAAAATGCACTGTTAAACTTCTATGATAGGGCAATCAGAGACCCGATTAGATCATTTTATATTTTTGTTAATATAAGGATTCACCGAAATTCTATCACATTTGTTCAATTTACGTCGCTCCTGTTTCAGATAGCGTATTGGGCTAAGCGGCATCTCAAAGCGCATGGATTGACGAGTGAAATGCTCTATTAAACTTCTGGGGTAGGGCAAACAGAAACCCGAATAAATGACTTTATATTACGGTTAATATAAGAATTCACGGAAATTCTATCACATTTGTTCAATTTACGTCGCTCCTATTCCAGATAGCGTATTGGGCTAAGCGGCATCTCAAAGCGCATGAAATGGCGAGTAAAATGCACTATTAAACTTCTAGGATAAGGCAAACAGAGACCCGATTAGATCATTTTATATTGCGGTTAATATAAGAATTCAGCGTAATTCTGTCACATTTGTTCAACTTACGTAGCTCCTATTTCAGATAGCGAACTGGGCTAGGCGGCAACTTAAAGCGCGTGGAATGTCGAGTAAAATGCACTATCAAACTTCTATGATAGGGCAATCAGAGACCCGATTAGATCATTTTATATTTTGGTTAATATAAGAATTCAGCGAAATTCTATCACATTTGTTCAATTTACGTCGCACCTATTTCAGATAGCGTATTGGGCTAAGCGGCATCTCAAAGCGCATAAAATGGCGAGTAAAATGCACTATTAAACTTCAATGGTAGGGCGAACAGAGACCCGATTAGATCATTTTATATTATCGTTAATTTAAGAATTCAGAAAAATTCTATCACATTTGTTCAATTTACGTCGTTCCTATTTCAGATAGCGTATTGGGCTATGCGTCATCTCAAAGCGCATGAAATGACGAGTAAAATGCACTATTAAACTTCTAGGGTAGGGCAAACAGAGACCCGATTAGATCATTTTATATTACGGTTAATATAAGAATTCAGCGTAATTCTATCACGTTTGTTCAACTTACGTCGCTCCTATTTCAGATAGCGTACTGGGCTAGGCGGAATCTCTAAGCGCGTGGAAGGGCGAGTAAAATGCAC
The DNA here is from genome assembly GCA_916610135.2 of Macropis europaea. Lineage (NCBI taxonomy): Eukaryota > Metazoa > Arthropoda > Insecta > Hymenoptera > Melittidae > Macropis > Macropis europaea. The sequence goes on from CAKAJE020002092.1 coordinate 14,398, forward strand.
TACTAAACTTCTATGATCGGGCAATCAGAGACCCGATTAGATCATTTTATATTTTGGTTAATATAAGAATTCAGTGAAATTCTATCACATTTGTTCAATTTACGTCGCTCCTATTTCAGTTAGCGTATTGGGCTAAGCAGCATCTCAAAGTGCATGAAATGCCGAGTAAAGTGCACTATTAAACTTCTAGGGTAGGGCAAACAGAGACCCGATTAGATCATTCTATATAATGGTTAATTTAAGAATTCAGCAAAATTCTATCACATTTGTTCAATTTACGTCGCTCCTATTTCAGATAGCGTATTGGGCTAAGCGGCATCTCAAAGCGCAAGAAATGGCGAGTAAAATGCACTATTAAACTTCTAGGGTAGGGCAAACAGAGACCCGATTAGATCATTTTATATTTTGGTTAATATAAGAATTGAGCGAAATTCTGTCACATTTGTTCAGTTTACGTCGCTCCTATTAACGATAGCGTATTGGGCTAAGCGGCATCTGAAAGCGCATGAAATGGCGAGTAAAATGCACTATTAAACTTCTAGGGTAGGGCAAACAGAGACCCGATTAGATCATTTTATATTATGATTAATTTAAGAAGTCAGCAAAATTCTATCGCATTTGTTCAATTTACGTCGTTCCTATTTCAGATAGCGTACTGGGCTAGGCGGCATCTTAAAGCGCGTGGAAAGGCGAGTAAAATGCACTATTAAACTTCTATGATAGGGCAATCAGAGACCCGATTAGATCATTTTATATTACGGTTAATATAAGAATTCAGCGTAATTCTATCACATTTGTTCAACTTTCGTCGCTCCTATTTCAGATAGCGCACTGGGCTAGGCGGTATCTTAAAGCGCGTGGAATGGCGAGTAAAATGCACTACTAAACTACTATGATAGAGCAATCAGAGACCCGATTAGGTCATTTTATATTTTGGTTAATATAAGAATTCAGCGAAATTCTATCACATTTGTTCAATTTACGTCGCTCCTATTAAAGATAGCGTATTGGACTAAGCGGCATCTCAAAGCGCATGAAATGGCGAGTAAAATGCACTATTGAACTTCTATGATAGGGCAATCAGAGACCTGATTAGATCATTTTATATTTTGGTTAATATAAGAATTCAGCGAAATTGTATCACTTTTGTTTACTTTACGTCGCTCCTATTTCAGATAGCGTAATCGGCTAAGCGGCATCTCAAAGCGCATGAAATGACGAGTGAAATGCACTATTAGACTTCTATGGTAGGGCGAACAGAGACCCGATTAGATCATTTTACATTAAGGTTAATATAAGAATTCAGGGAAATTCTATCACATTTGTTCCATTTACGTCGCTCCTATTTCAGATAGCGTATTGGGCTAAGCGGCATCTTAAAGCGCGTGGAATGGCGAGTAAAATGCACTATTACACTTGTAGGGTAGGGCAAACAGAGACCCTATTAGATCATTTTATATTATGGTTAATTTAAGAATTCGCCGAAATTCTATCACATTTGTTCAATTTACGTCGCTCCTATTTCAGATAGCGTATTGGGCTAAGCGGCAGCTCAAAGCCCATGAAATGGCGATTAAAATGCACTATTAAACTTCTAGGGTAAGGCAAACAGATACCCGATTAGATCATTTTATATTACGGTTAATATAAGAATTCAGCGCAATTCTATCACATTTGTTCAACTTACATCACTCCTATTTCAGATAGCGTACAGGGCTAGGCGGCATCTTAAAGCGCGTGGAAGGGCGAGTACAATGCACTACTAAACTTCTAGGGTAGGGCAAACAGAGACCCGATTAGATCATTTTATATTATGGTTAATTTAAGAATTCAGCAAAATTCTATCACATTTGTTCAATTTACGTCGCTCCTATTTCAGATAGCGTACTGGGCTTGGCGGCAGCTTAAAACGCGAGGAATGGCGAGTAAAATGCACTGTTAAACTTCTATGATAGGGCAATCAGAGACCCGATTAGATCATTTTATATTTTGGTTAATATAAGAATTCACCGAAATTCTATCACATTTGTTCAATTTACGTCGCTCCTATTTCAGACAGCGTATTGGGCTAAGCGGAATCTCAAAGCGCATGGAATGTCGAATAAAATGCACTATTAAACTTCTAGGCTAGGGCGAACAGAGAGCTGATTAAATCATTTTACATTATGGTTAATAAAAGATTTCAGCGAAATTCTATCACATTTGTTCAACTTACGTCGCTCCTATTTCAGATAGCGTACTGGGCTAGGTGGCATCTTAAAGCGCGTGGAATGGCGAGTAAAATGCACTACTAAACTACTATGATATGGCAATCAGAGACCCGATTAGGTCAATTTATATTTTGGTTAATATAAGAATTCAGCGAAATTCTATCACATTTGTTCAATTTACGTCGCTCCTATTACAGATAGCTTATTGTGCTTAGCGGCATCTCAAAGCGCATGAAGTGACGAGTGAAATGCACTATTAAACTTCTAGGGTAGGGCAAACAGAGACCCGATTAGATCATTTTATATTATGGTTAATTTAAGAATTCAGCAAAATTCTATCACATTTGTTCAATTTACGTCGTTCCTATTTCAGATAGCGTCCTGGACTAAGCGGCATCTAATAGCGCATGAAATGGCGAGTATAATGCACTATTAAACTTCTAGGATAAGGCAAACAGAGACCCGATTAGATCATTTTATGTTACGGTTAATATTAGAATTCAGCGTAATTCTATCACATTTGTTCAAGTTACGTCGCTCCTATTTCTGATAGCGTACTGGGCTAGGCGGCATCTTAAAGCGCGTGGAATGGCGAGTAAAATGCACTACTAAACTTCTAAGATAGGGCAATCAGAGACTCGATTAGATCATTTTATATTTTGTTTAATAAAAGAATTCAGCGAAATTCTATCACATTTGTTCAACTTACGTCGCTGATATTTCAGATAGCGTATTGGGCTATGCGGCATCTCAATGCGCAAGAAATGGCGAGTAAAATGCACTCTTAAACTTCTATGAAAGGGCAATCAGAGACCCGATTAGATCATTTTATATTTTGTTTAATATAAGATTGCAGGGAAATTCTATCACATTTGTTCAATTTACGTCGCTCCTATTTCAGATAGCGTACTGGGCTAGGCGGCATCTTAAAGCGCGTGGAAAGGCGAGTAAAATGCACTATTAAACTTCTATGATAGGGCAATCAGAGACCCGATTAGATCATTTTATATTACGGTTAATATAAGAATTCAGCGTAATTCTATCACATTTGTTCAACTTACGTCGCTCCTCTTTCAGATAGCGTACTGGGCTAGGCGGCATCTTAAATCGCGTGGAATGGCGAGTAAAATGCACTATTAAACTTCTATGATAGGGCTATCAGAGACCCGATTAGATAATTTTATATTTTGGTTAATATAAGAATTCAGTGAAATTCTATCACATTTGTTCAATTTACGTCGCTCCTATTTCAGTTAGCGTATTGGGCTAAGCAGCATCTCAAAGTGCATGAAATGGCGAGTAAAATGCACTATTAAACTTCTAGGGTAGGGCAAACAGAGACCCGATTAGATCATTTTATATAATGGTTAATTTAAGAATTCAGCAAAATTCTATCACATTTTTTCAATTTACGTCGTTCCTATTTCAGCTAGCGTACTGGGCTTCGCGGCAGCTTAAAACGCGAGGAATGGCGAGTAAAATGCACTGTTAAACTTCTATGATAGGGCAATCAGAGTCCCCGATTAGATCATTTTATATTTTGGTTAATATAAGAATTCACCGAAATTCTATCACATTTGTTCAATTTACGTCGCTCCTATTTCAGACAGCGTATTGGGCTAAGCGGCATCTTAAAGCGCGTGGAATGGCGAGTAAAATGCACTATTAAACTTCTAGGGTAGGGCAAACAGAGACCCGATTAGATCATTTTATATTTTGTTTAATAAAAGAATTCAGCGAAATTCTATCACATTTGTTCAACTTATGTCGCTGATATTTCAGATAGCGTATTGGGCTAAGCGGCATCTCAAAGCGCATGAAATGGCGAATAAAATGCACTATTAAACTTCTAGGCGAGGGCAAACAGAGACCCGATTAGATCATTTTATATTATGGTTAATTTAAGAATTCAGCAAAATTCTATCACATTTGTTCAATTTACGTCGCTCCTATTTCAGATAGCGTACTGGGCTAGGCGACATCCTAAAGCGCGCGGAATGGCGAGTAAAATGCACTATTAAACTTCTATGATAGGGCAATCAGAGACCCGATTAGATCATTTTATATTTTGTTTAATATAAGATTGCAGGGAAATTCTATCACATTTGTTCAATTTACGTCGCTCCTATTTCAGATAGCGTACTGGGCTAGGCGGCATCTTAAAGCGCGTGGAAAGGCGAGTAAAATGCACTATTAAACTTCTATGATAGGGCAATCAGAGACCCGATTAGATCATTTTATATTACGGTTAATATAAGAATTCAGCGTAATTCTATCACATTTGTTCAACTTACGTCGCTCCTCTTTCAGATAGCGTACTGGGCTAGGCGGCATCTTAAAGCGCGTGGAATGGCGAGTAAAATGCACTATTAAACTTCTATGATAGGGCTATCAGAGACCCGATTAGATCATTTTATATTTTGGTTAATATAAGAATTCAGTGAAATTCTATCACATTTGTTCAATTTACGTCGCTCCTATTTCAGTTAGCGTATTGGGCTAAGCAGCATCTCAAAGTGCATGAAATGGCGAGTAAAATGCACTATTAAACTTCTAGGGTAGGGCAAACAGAGACCCGATTAGATCATTTTATATAATGGTTAATTTAAGAATTCAGCAAAATTCTATCACATTTTTTCAATTTACGTCGTTCCTATTTCAGCTAGTGTACTGGGCTTGGCGGCAGCTTAAAACGCGAGGAATGGCGAGTAAAATGCACTGTTAAACTTCTATGATAGGGCAATCAGAGTCCCCGATTAGATCATTTTATATTTTGGTTAATATAAGAATTCACCGAAATTCTATCACATTTGTTCAATTTACGTCGCTCCTATTTCAGACAGCGTATTGGGCTAAGCGGAATCTCAAAGCGCATGGAATGTCGATTGAAATGCACTATTAAACTTCTAGGCTAGGGCGAACAGAGAGCTGATTAAATCATTTTACATTATGGTTATTAAAAGATTTCAGCGAAATTCTATCACATTTGTACAATTTACGTCGCTCCTATTTCAGATAGCGTATTGAGCTAAGCGGCATCTCAAAGCGCATGAAATGGCGAGAAAAATGCACTATTGAACTTCTATGATAGGACAATCAGAGACCTGATTAGATCATTTTATATTTTGGTTAATATAAGAATTCAGCGAAATTGTATCACTTTTGTTTAATTTACGTCGCTCCTATTTCAGATAGCGTAATCGGCTAAGCGGTATCTCAAAGCGCATGAAATGACGAGTGAAATGCACTATTAGACTTCTATGGTAGGGCGAACAGAGACCCGATTAGATCATTTTACATTAAGGTTAATATAAGAATTCAGGGAAATTCTATCACATTTGTTCCATTTACGTCGCTCCTATTTCAGATAGCGTATTGGGCTAAGCGGCATCTTAAAGCGCGTGGAATGGCGAGTAAAATGCACTATTACACTTGTAGGGTAGGGCAAACAGAGACCCTATTAGATCATTTTATATTATGGTTAATTTAAGAATTCGCCGAAATTCTATCACATTTGTTCAATTTACGTCGCTCCTATTTCAGATAGCGTATTGGGCTAAGCGGCAGCTCAAAGCCCATGAAATGGCGATTAAAATGCACTATTAAACTTCTAGGGTAAGGCAAACAGATACCCGATTAGATCATTTTATATTACGGTTAATATAAGAATTCAGCACAATTCTATCACATTTGTTCAACTTACATCGCTCCTATTTCAGATAGCGTACAGGGCTAGGCGGCATCTTAAAGCGCGTGGAAGGGCGAGTACAATGCACTATTAAACTTCTAGGGTAGGGCAAACAGAGACCCGATTAGATCATTTTATATTATGGTTAATTTAAGAATTCAGCAAAATTCTATCACATTTGTTCAATTTACGTCGCTCCTATTTCAGATAGCGTACTGGGCTTGGCGGCAGCTTAAAACGCGAGGAATGGCGAGTAAAATGCACTGTTAAACTTCTATGATAGGGCAATCAGAGACCCGATTAGATCATTTTATATTTTGGTTAATATAAGAATTCACCGAAATTCTATCACATTTGTTCAATTTACGTCGCTCCTATTTCAGACAGCGTATTGGGCTAAGCGGCATCTCAAAGCGCATGGAATGTCGAATAAAATGCACTATTAAACTTCTAGGGTAAGGCAAACAGAGACCCGATTAGATCATTTTATATTACGGTTAATATAAGAATTCAGAGTAATTCTATCACATTTGTTCAATTTACGTCGCCCCTATTTCAGATAGCGTATTGGGCTAAGCGGCATCTCAAATCGCATGAAATGGCGACTCAAATGCACTGTTAAACTTCTATGATAGGGAAATCAGAGACCCGATTAGATTATTTTATATTTTGGTTAATATAATAATTCAGCGAAATTCCAACACATTCGTTCCATTTACGTCGCTCCTATTTCAGATTGCGTATTGGGCTAAGCGGCATCTTAAAGCGCGTGGAATGGCGAGTAAAATTCACTATTAAACTTCTATGATAGGGCAATCAGAGACCCGATTAGATCATTTTATATTTTGGTTAATATAAGAATTCAGCGTAACTCTGACACATTTGTTCAACTTACGTAGCTCCTATTTCAGATAGCGTACTGGGCTAGGCGGCATCTTAAAGCGCGTGGAATGGCGGGTGAAATGCACTATTAAACTTCTATGATAGGGCAATCAGAGACCCGATTAGATCATTTTATGTTTTGGTTAATATAAGAATTCAGCGAAATTCTATCACATTTGTTCAATTTACACCGCTCCTATTTCAGATAGCGTATTGGGCTAAGCGGCATCTCAAAGCGCATGAAATAGCGAGTAAAATGCACTATTAAACTTCTAGGATAAGGCAAACAGAGACCCGATTAGATCATTTTATATTACGGTAAATATAAGAATTCAGCGTAATTCTGTCACATTTGTTCAACTTACGTAGCTCCTATTTCAGATAGCGTACTGGGCTAGGCGGCAACTTAAAGCGCGTGGAATGGGAAGTAAAATGCACCATTAAACTTCTATGGTAGGGCAATCAGAGAACCGATTAGATCATTTTATATTACGGTAAATATAAGAATGCAGCGTAATTCTGTCACATTTGTTCAACTTACGTAGCTCCTATTTCAGATGGCGTATTGGGCTAAGCGGCATCTCAAAGCGCATGAAATGGCGAGTAAAATGCTCTATTAAACTTCTAGGATAAGGCAAACAGAGACCCGATTAGATCATTTTATATTGCGGTTAATATAAGAATTCAGCGTAACTCTGGCACATTTGTTCAACTTACGTCGCTCCTATTACAGATAGCTTATTGTGCTTAGCGGCATCTCAAAGCGCATGAAGTGACGAGTGAAATGCACTATTAAACTTCTAGGGTAGGGCAAACAGAGACCCGATAAGATCATTTTATATTATGGTTAATTTAAGAATTCAGCAAAATTCTATCACATTTGTTCAATTTACGTCGTTCCTATTTCAGATAGCGTCCTGGGCTAAGCGGCATCTAATAGCGCATGAAATGGCGAGTATAATGCACTATTAAACTTCTAGGATAAGGCAAACAGAGACCCGATTAGATCATTTTATGTTACGGTTAATATAAGAATTCAGCGAAATTCTATCACAATTGTTCTATTTACGTCGCTCCTATTTCAGATAGCGTATTGGGCTAAGCGGCATCTCAAAGCGCATGAAATGGCGAATAAAATGCACTATTAAACTTCTAGGCGAGGGCGAACAGAGACCCGATTAGATCATTTTACATTATGGTTAATAAAAGAATTCAGCGAAATTCTATCACATTTGTTCAATTTACGTCGCTCCTATTACAGATAGCTTATTGTGCTTAGCGGCATCTCAAAGCGCATGAAGTGACGAGTGAAATGCACTATTAAACTTCTAGGGTTGGTCGAAGAAAGACCCGATTAGATCATTTTACATTAAGGTTAATATAAGAATTCAGGGAAATTCTATCACATTTGTTCAATTTACGTCGCTCCTATTTCAGATAGCGTATTGGGCTAAGCGGCATCTCAAAGCGCATGAAATGGCGAATAAAATGAGCTATTCAACTTCTAGGCTAGGGCGAACAGAGACCGGATTAGATCGCTTTACATTATGGTTAATAAAAGAATTCAGCGAAATTCTATCACATTTGCTCAATTTACGTCGCTCCTATTTCAGATAGCGTACTGGGCTGGGCGGCATCTTAAAGCGCGTGGAATGGCGAGTAAAATGCACTACTAAACTTCTATGATAGGGCAATCAGGCACTCGATTAGATCATTTTATATTTTGTTTAATATAAGATTTCAGGGAAATTCTATCTCATTTGTTCAATTTACGTCGCTCCTATTTCAATTAGCGTATTCGGCTAAGCGGCATCTCAAAGAGCATGAAATGGCGAATAAAATGCACTAGTAAACTTCCAGGCTAGGGCGAACAGAGACCCGATTAGATCATTTTACATTATGGTTAATAAAAGAATTCAGCGAAATTCTATCACATTTGTTCCTCTTACGTCGCTCGTATTACAGATAGCGTATTGGGCTACGCGGCATCTCAAAGCGCATGAAATGGCGAGTAAAATGCACTATTAAACTTCTAGGGTAGGGCAAACAGAGTCCCGATAGGATCATTTTATATTATGGTTAATTCAAGAATTCAGCGAAATTCTATCACATTTGTTCAATTTACGTCGCTCCTATTTCAGATAGCGTATTGGGCTAAGCGGCATCTCAAAGCGCATGAAATGGCGAGTATAATGCACTATTAAACTTCTAGGGTAGGGCGAACAGAGACCCGATTAGATCATTTTATATTACGGTTAATATAAGAATTCAGCGTAATTCTATCACATTTGTTCAACTTACGTCGCTCCTATTTCAGATAGCGTACTGGGCTAGGCGGTATCTCAAAGCGCGTGGAAGGGCGAGTAAAATGCACTACTAAACTTCTATGATAGGGCAATCAGAGACCCGATTAGATCACTTTATATTTTGGTTAATATAAGAATTCAGCGAAATTCTCTCACATTTGTACAATTTACGTCGCTGATATTTCAGATAGCGTATTGGACTAAGCGGCATCTCAAAGCGCAAGAAATGTCGAGTAAAATGCACTATTAAACTTCTAGGGTAGTGCAAACAGAGACCCGATACGATCATTTTATATTATGGTTAATTTAAGAATTCAGCGAAATTCTCTCAGATTTGTTCAATTTACGTCGCTGATATTTCAGATAGCGTATTGGGCTAAGCGGCATCTCAAAGCGCGAGAAATGACGAGTAAAATGCTCTATTAAACTTCTAGGGTAGGGCAAACAGAGACCCGATTAGATCATTTTATATTTTGGTTAATATAAGAATTCAGCGAAATTCTATCACATTTGTTCAATTTACGTCGCTCCTATTTCAGATAGCGTATTGGGCTAAGCGGCATGTCAAAGCGCATGAAATGGCGAGTAAAATGCACTATTAAACTTCTAGGGTAGGGCAAACAGAGACCCGATTAGATCATTTTATATTATGGTTAATTTAAGAATTCAGCGAAATTCTATCACATTTGTTCAATTTACGTCGCTCCTATTGCAGATAGCGTACTGAGCTAGGCGGCATCTTAAAGCGCGCGGAATGGCGAGTAAAATGCACTATTTAACTTCTATGATAGGGCAATCAGAGACCCGATTAGATCATTTTATATTTTGGTTAATATAAGAAATCAGCGAAATTCTATCACATTTGTTCAACTTTCGTCGCTCCTATTTCAGATAGCGTACTGGGCTAGGCGGCATCTTAATGCGCATGAAATGGCGAATAAAATGCACTATTAAACTTCTAGGCGAGGGCGAACAGAGACCCGATTAGATCATTTTACATTATGGTTAATAAAAGAATTCAGCGAAATTCTATCACATTTGTTCAATTTACGTCGCTCCTATTACAGATAGCTTATTGTGCTTAGCGGCATCTCAAAGCGCATGAAGTGACGAGTGAAATGCACTATTAAACTTCTAGGGTTGGTCGAAGAAAGACCCGATTAGATCATTTTACATTAAGGTTAATATAAAAATTCAGGGAAATTCTATCACATTTGTTCAATTTACGTCGCTCCTATTTCAGATAGCGTATTGGGCTAAGCGGCATCTCAAAGCGCATGAAATGGCGAATAAAATGAGCTATTCAACTTCTAGGCTAGGGCGAACAGAGACCGGATTAGATCGCTTTACATTATGGTTAATAAAAGAATTCAGCGAAATTCTATCACATTTGTTCAATTTACGTCGCTCCTATTTCAGATAGCGTACTGGGCTGGGCGGCATCTTAAAGCGCGTGGAATGGCGAGTAAAATGCACTACTAAACTTCTATGATAGGGCAATCAGGCACTCGATTAGATCATTTTATATTTTGTTTAATATAAGATTTCAGGGAAATTCTATCTCATTTGTTCAATTTACGTCGCTCCTATTTCAATTAGCGTATTCGGCTAAGCGGCATCTCAAAGAGCATGAAATGGCGAATAAAATGCACTAGTAAACTTCCAGGCTAGGGCGAACAGAGACCCGATTAGATCATTTTACATTATGGTTAATAAAAGAATTCAGCGAAATTCTATCACATTTGTTCCTCTTACGTCGCTCGTATTACAGATAGCGTATTGGGCTACGCGGCATCTCAAAGCGCATGAAATGGCGAGTAAAATGCACTATTAAACTTCTAGGGTAGGGCAAACAGAGTCCCGATAGGATCATTTTATATTATGGTTAATTTAAGAATTCAGCGAAATTCTATCACATTTGTTCAATTTACGTCGCTCCTATTTCAGATAGCGTATTGGGCTAAGCGGCATCTCAAAGCGCATGAAATGGCGAGTATAATGCACTATTAAACTTCTAGGGTAGGGCGAACAGAGACCCGATTAGATCATTTTATATTACGGTTAATATAAGAATTCAGCGTAATTCTATCACATTTGTTCAAGTTACGTCGCTCCTATTTCAGATAGCGTACTGGGCTAGGCGGTATCTCAAAGCGCGTGGAAGGGCGAGTAAAATGCACTACTAAACTTCTATGATAGGGCAATCAGAGACCCGATTAGATCACTTTATATTTTGGTTAATATAAGAATTCAGCGAAATTCTCTCACATTTGTACAATTTACGTCGCTGATATTTCAGATAGCGTATTGGACTAAGCGGCATCTCAAAGCGCAAGAAATGTCGAGTAAAATGCACTATTAAACTTCTAGGGTAGTGCAAACAGAGACCCGATACGATCATTTTATATTATGGTTAATTTAAGAATTCAGCGAAATTCTCTCAGATTTGTTCAATTTACGTCGCTGATATTTCAGATAGCGTATTGGGCTAAGCGGCATCTCAAAGCGCGAGAAATGGCGAGTAAAATGCTCTATTAAACTTCTAGGGTAGGGCAAACAGAGACCCGATTAGATCATTTTATATTTTGGTTAATATAAGAATTCAGCGAAATTCTATCACATTTGTTCAATTTACGTCGCTCCTATTTCAGATAGCGTATTGGGCTAAGCGGCATGTCAAAGCGCATGAAATGGCGAGTAAAATGCACTATTAAACTTCTAGGGTAGGGCAAACAGAGACCCGATTAGATCATTTTATATTATGGTTAATTTAAGAATTCAGCGAAATTCTATCACATTTGTTCAATTTACGTCGCTCCTATTGCAGATAGCGTACTGAGCTAGGCGGCATCTTAAAGCGCGCGGAATGGCGAGTAAAATGCACTATTTAACTTCTATGATAGGGCAATCAGAGACCCGATTAGATCATTTTATATTTTGGTTAATATAAGAATTCAGCGAAATTCTATCACATTTGTTCAACTTTCGTCGCTCCTATTTCAGATAGCGTACTGGGCTAGGCGGCATCTTAATGCGCGTGGAATGGCGAGTAAAATGCACTATTAAACTTCTATGATAGGGCTATCAGAGACCCGATTAGATCATTTTATATTATGGTTAATTTAAGAATTAAGCAAAATTCTATCACATTTGTTCAATTTACGTCGCTCCTATTTCAGATAGCGTACTGGGCTAGGCGGCGTCCTAAAGCGCGCGGAATGGCGAGTAAAATGCACTATTAAACTTCTATGCTAGGGCAATCAGAGACCCGATTAGATCATTTTATATTTTGTTTAATATAAGATTTCAGGGAAATTCTATCACATTTGTTCAATTTACGTCGCTCCTATTTCAGATAGCGTACTGGGATAGGCGGCATCTTAAAGCGCGTGGAAAGGCGAGTAAAATGCACTATTAAACTTCTATGATACGGCAATCAGAGACCCGATTAGATCATTTTATATTACGGTTAATATAAGAATTCAGCGTAATTCTATCACATTTGTTCAATTTACGTCGCTCCTATTTCAGATAGCGTACTGGGCTAGGCGGCATCTTAAAGCGCGTGGAAAGGCGAGTAAAATGCACTATTAAACTTCTATGATAGGGCAATCAGAGACCCGATTAGATCATTTAATTTTGGTTAATATAAGAATTCAGCGTAATGCTATCACATTTGTTCAATTTACGTCGCTCCTATTACAGACAGCTTATTGGGCTTAGCGGCATCTCGAAGCGCATGAAATGACGAGTGAAATGCACTATTAAACTTCTAGGGTTGGTCGAAGAAAGACCCAATTAGATCATTTTACATTAAGGTTAATATAAGAATTCAGGGAAATTCTATCACATTTGTTCAATTTACGTCGCTCCTATTTCACATAGCGTATTGGGCTAAGCGGCATCTCAAAGCGCATGAAATGGCGAATAAAATGAGCTATTAAACTTCCAGGCTAGGGCGAACAGAGACCCGATTAGATCATTTTACATTATGGTTAATAAAAGAATTCAGCGAAATTCTATCACATTTGTTCAACTTACGTCGCTCCTATTGCAGATAGCGTATTGGGCTAAGTGGCATCTCAAAGCGCATGAAATGGCGAGTAAAATGCACTATTAAACTTCTAGGCGAGGGCGAACAGAGACCCGATTAGATCATTTTACATGTTGCTTAATAAAAGAATTCAGCGAAATTCTATCACATTTGCTCAATTTACGTCGCTCCTATTACAGATAGCGTATTGGGCTATGCGGCATCTCGAAGCGCATGAAGTGACGAGTGAAATGCACTATTAAACTTCTAGGGTAGAGCAAACAGTGACCGGATTAGATCATTTTATATTATGGTTAATTTAGGAATTCAGCAAAATTCTATCACATTTGTTCAATTTACGTCGCTCCTATTTCAGATAGCGTACTGGGCTAGACGGCATCTTAAAGCGCGTGGAATGGCGAGTAAAATGCACTATTAAACTTCAAGGGTAGGGCAAACAGAGACCCGATTAGATCATTTTATATTATGGTTCATTTAAGAATTCAGAAAAATTCTATCACATTTGTTCAATTTAAGTCATTCCTATTTCAGACAGCTTATTGGGCTTAGCGGCATCTCGAAGCGCATGAAATGACGAGTGAAATGCACTATTAAACTTCTAGGGTTTGTCGAAGAAAGACCCAATTAGATCATTTTACATTAAGGTTAATATAAGAATTCAGGGAAATTCTATCACATTTGTTCAATTTACGTCGCTCCTATTTCAGATAGCGTACTGGGCTAGGCGGCAACTTAAAGCGCGTGGAATGGCGAGTAAAATGCACTATTAAACTTGTATGATAGGGCAAACAGAGACCCGATTAGATCATTTTATATTTTGGTTAATATAAGAATTCAGCGAAATTCTATCACATTTGTTCAATTTGCGTCGCTCCTATTTCAGATAGCTTATTGGGCTAAGCGGCACCTCAAAGCGCATGAAATGGCGAGTGAAATGCACTATTAATCTTCTAGGGTAGGGCAATCAGAGACCCCATTAGATCATTTTATATTATGGTTAATTTAAGAATTCAGCGAAATTCTATCACATTTGTTCAATTTACGTAGTTCCTATTTCAGATAGCATACTGGGCTAGGCGGTATCTTAAAGCGCGCGGAATGGCGAGTAAAATGCACTATTAAACTTCAATGATAGGGCAATCAGAGACCCGATTAGATCATTTTATATTTTGGTTCATATAAGAATTCAGCGAAATTCTATCACATTTGTTCAATTTACGTCGCACCTATTTCAGATAGCTTATTGGGCTAAGCGGCATCTCAAAGCGCATGAAATGACGAGTAAAATGCACTATTAAACTTCTATGATAGGGCAATCAGAGACCCGATTAGATCATTTTATATTTTGGTTAATATAAGAATTCAGCGTAATTCTGTCACATTTGTTCAACTTACGTAGCTCCTATTTCAGATAGCGTACTGGACTAGGCGGCAACTTAAAGCGCGTGGAATGTCGAGTAAAATGCACTATCAAACTTCTATGATAGGGCAATCAGAGACCCGATTAGATCATTTTATATTTTGGTTAATATAAGAATTCAGCGAAATTCTATCACATTTGTTCAATTTACGTCGCTCCTATTTCAGATAGCGTATTGGGCTAAGCGGCACCTCAAAGCGCATGAAATGGCGAGTAAAATGCACTATTAAACTTCTAGGGTAGGGCAAACAGAGACCCCATTAGATCATTTTATATTATGGTTAATTTAAGAATTCAGCGAAATTCTATCACATTTGTTCAATTTACGTCGCTCCTATCTCAGATAGCGTATTGGGCTAAGCGGCATCTCAAAGCGCATGAAATGGCGAGTAAAATGCACTGTTAAGCTTCTAGGATAGGCCAAACAGAGACCCGATTAGATCATTTTATATTATGGTTAATTTAAGAATTCAGCGAAATTCTATCACATTTGTTCAATTTACGTCGCTCCTATTGCAGATAGCGTATTGGGCTAAGCGGCATCTTAAAGCGCGTGGAATGGCGAGTAAAATTCACTATTAAACTTCTATGATAGGGCAATCAGAGACCCGATTAGATCATTTTATATTTTGGTTAATATAAGAATTCAGCGAAATTCTATCACATTTGGTCAATTTACGTCGCTCCTATTTCAGATAGCTTACTGGGCTAAGCGGCATCTCAAAGCGCATGAAATGACGAGTGAAATGCACTATTAAACTTCTAGGGTAGGGCGAACAAAGACCCGATTAGATCATTTTATATTATGGTTAATTTAAGAATTCAGCGAAATTCTATCACATTTGTTCAATTTACGTCGCTCCTCTTTCAGATAGCGTACTGGGCTACGCGGCATCTTAAAGCGCGTGGAATGGCGAGTAAAATGCACTATTAAACTTCTATGATAGGGCTATCAGAGACCCGATTAGATCATTTTATGTTTTGGTTAATATAAGAATTCAGCGAAATTCTATCACATTTGTTCAATTTACGTCGCTCCTATTTCAGATAGCGTATTGGGGTAAGCTGCATCTCAAAGCGCAAGACATGGCGAGTAAAATGCACTATTAAACTTCTAGGGTAGGGCAATCAGAGACCCGATTAGATCATTTTGTATTTTGGTTAATATAAGAATTCAGCGAAATTCTATTACATTTGTTTAATTTACGTCGCTCCTATTTCAGATAGCGTATTGGGCTAACCGGCATCTCAAAGCGCATGAAATCGCGAGTAAAATGCACTATTATACTTCTAGTGTAGGGCAATCAGAGACCCGATTAGATCATTTTATACTATGCTTAATTAAAGAATTCAGCGTAATTCTATCACATTTGTTCAACTTACGTCGCTCCTCTTTCAGATAGCGTACTGGGCTAGGCGGCATCTTAAAGCGCGTGGAATGGCGAGTAAAATGCACTATTAAACTTCTATGATAGGGCTATCAGAGACCCGATTAGATCATTTTATGTTTTGGTTAATATAAGAATTCAGCGAAATTCTATCACATTTGTTCAATTTACGTCGCTCCTATTTCAGATAGCGTATTGGGGTAAGCTGCATCTCAAAGCGCAAGACATGGCGAGTAAAATGCACTATTAAACTTCTAGGGTAGGGCAATCAGAGACCCGATTAGATCATTTTGTATTTTGGTTAATATAAGAATTCAGCGAAATTCTATTACATTTGTTTAATTTACGTCGCTCCTATTTCAGATAGCGTATTGGGCTAAGCGGTATCTCAAAGCGCATGAAATCGCGAGTAAAATGCACTATTATACATCTAGTGTAGGGCAATCAGAGACCCGATTAGATCATTTTATATTATGCTTAATTTAAGAATTCAGCAAAATTCTATCACATTTGTTCAATTTACGTAGTTCCTATTTCAGATAGCATACTGGGCTAGGCGGTATCTTAAAGCGCGCGGAATGGCGAGTAAAATGCACTATTAAACTTCTATGATAGGGCAATCAGAGACCCGATTAGATCATTTTATATTTTGGTTCATATAAGAATTCAGCGAAATTCTATCACATTTGTTCAATTTACGTCGCTCCTATTTCAGATAGCTTATTGGGCTAAGCGGCATCTCAAAGCGCATGAAATGACGAGTGAAATGCAGTATTAAACTTCTAGGGAAGGGCGAACAGAGACCAGATTAGATCATTTTACATTAAGGTTAATATAAGAATTCAGCGTAATTCTGTCACATTTGTTCAATTTACGTCGCTCCTATTTCAGATAGCTTATTGGGCTAAGCGGCATCTCAATGCGCATGAAATGGCGAGTAAAATGCACTATTAAACTTCTAGGATAAGGCAAACAGAGACCCGAATAGATCATTTTATATTGCGGTTAATATAAGAATTCAGCGTAATTCTGTCACATTTGTTCAACTTACGTAGCTCCTATTTCAGATAGCGTACTGGGCTAGGCGGAATCTCAAAGCGCGTGGAAGGGCGAGTAAAATGCACTACTAAACTTCTATGATCGGGCAATCAGAGACCCGATTATATCATTTTATATTTTGGTTAATATAAGAATTCAGCGAAATTCTCTCACATTTGTTCAATTTACGTCGCTGATATTTCAGATAGCGTATTGGTCTCAGCGGCATCTCAAAGCGCAAGAAATGTGGAGTGAAATGCACTATTAAACTTCTAGGGTAGGGCGAACAGAGACCCGATAAGATCATTTTATATTATGGTTAATTTAAGAATTCAGCGAAATTCTATCACATTTGTTCAATTTACGTCGCTCCTATTTCAGATAGCGTATTGGGCTAAGCGGCATCTCAAAGCGCAAGAAATGGCGAGTAGAATGCACTATTAAACTTCTAGGGTAGGGCAAACAGAGACCCGATTAGATCATTTTATATTTTGGTTAATATAAGAATTGAGCGAAATTCTGTCACATTTGTTCAATTTACGTCGCTCCTATTAACGATAGCGTATTGGGCTAAGCGGCATCTGAAAGCGCATGAAATGGCGAGTAAAATGCACTATTAAACTTCTAGGTTAGGGCAAACAGAGGCCCGATTAGATTATTTTATATTATGATTAATTTAAGAAGTCAGCAAAATTCTATCACATTTGTTCAATTTACGTCGTTCCTATTTCAGATAGCGTTCTGGGCTAGGCGGCATCTTAAAGCGCGTGGAAGGGTGAGTAAAATGCACTACTAATCTTCCATGATAGGGCAATCAGAGACCCGATTAGGTCATTTTATATTTTGTTTTATATAAGATTTCAGGGAAATTCTATCACATTTGTTCAATTTACGTCGCTGATATTTCAGATAGCGTATTGGGCTCAGCGGCATCTCAAAGCGCAAGAAATGTGGAGTAAAATGCACTATTAAACTTCTAGGGTAGGGCAAACAGAGACCCGATAAGATCATTTTATATTATGGTTAATTTAAGAATTCAGCGAAATTCTATCACATTTGTTCCATTTACGTCGCTCCTATTTCAGATAGCGTATTGGGCTAAGCGGCATCTTGAAGCGCGTGGAATGGCGAGTAAAATGCACTATTACACTTCTAGGGTAGGGCAAACAGAGACCCGATTAGATCATTTTATATTATGGTTAATTTAAGAATTCACCGAAATTCTATCACATTTGTTCAACTTACGTCGCTCCTATTTCAGATAGCGTACTGGGCTAGGCGGCATCTTAAAGCGCGTGGAAGGGCGAGTAAAATGCACTACTAAACTTCTAGGGTAGGGCAAACAGAGACCCGATTAGATCATTTTATATTACGGTTAATATAAGAATGCAGCGTAATTCTATCACATTTGTTCAACTTTCGTCGCTCCTATTTCAGATAGCGTACAGGGCTAGGCGGCATCTTAAAGCGCGTGGAAGGGCGAGTAAAATGCACTACTAAACTTCTAGGATAGGGCAAACAGAAACCCGATTAGATCATTTTATATTATGGTTAATTTAAGAATTCAGCAAAATTCTATCACATTTGTTCAGTTTACGTCGCTCCTATTTCAGATAGCGTACTGGGCTAGGCGGCATCTTAAAGCGCGTGGAAGGGTGAGTAAAATGCACTACTAATCTTCCATGATAGGGCAATCAGAGACCCGATTAGATCATTTTATATTTTGTTTTATATAAGATTTCAGGGAAATTCTATCACATTTGATCAGTTTACGTCGCTCCTATTTCAGATAGCGTACTGGGCTAGGCGGCATCTTAAAGCGCGTGGAAGGGTGAGTAAAATGCACTACTAATCTTCCATGATAGGGCAATCAGAGACCCGATTAGATCATTTTATATTTTGTTTTATATAAGATTTCAGGGAAATTCTATCACATTTGTTCAATTTACGTCGCTCCTATTTCAGATAGCATATTTTGCTAAGCGGCACCTCAAAGCGCATGAAATGGCGAGTGAAGTGCAATGTTAAACTTCTAGGGTAGGGCAAACAGAGACCCGATTAGATCATTTTATATTACGGTCAATTTAAGAATTCAGCATAATTCTTTCTCATTTCTTCAATTTACGTCGCTCCTATTTCAGATAGCTTATTGGTCTTAGCGGCATCTCGAAGCGCATGAAATGACAAGTGAAATGCACTATTAAACTTCTAGGGTAGGGCAAATAGAGACCCGATTAGATCATTTTATATTATGGTTAATTTAAGATTTCAGCGAAATTCTATCACATTTGTTCAATTTACGTGGCTCCTACTAAAGATAGCGTATTGGGCTAAGCGGCATCTGAAAGCGCATGAAGTGGCTAGTACAATGCACTATTAAACTTCTAGGGTAGGGCGAACAAAGACCCGGTTAAATCATTTTATATTATGGTTAATTTAAGAATTCAGCGAAATTCTATCACATTTGTTCAATTTACGTCGCTACTATTTCAGATAGCGTATTGGGCTAAGCGGCATCTCAAAGCGCATGAAATGGCGAGTATAATGCACTATTAAACTTCTAGGATAAGGCAAACAGAGACCCGATTAGATCATTTTATATTACGGTTAATATAAGAATTCAGCGTAATTCTATCAGATTTGTTCAACTTACGTCGCTCCTATTTCAGATAGCGTACTGGGCTACGCGGCATCTTAAAGCGCGTGGAATGGCGAGTAAAGTGCACTACTAAACTTCTATGATACGGCAATCAGAGTCCCGATTAGATAATTTTATATTTCGGTTAATATAAGAATTCAGCGAAATTCTATTACATTTGTTCAATTTACGTCGCTCCTATTAAAGATAGCGTATTGGGCTAAGCGGCATCTGAAAGCGCATGAAATGGCGAGTAAAATGCACTATTAAACCTCTAGGGTAGGGCAAACAGAGACACGATTAGATCATTTCATATTTTGGTTAATATAAGGATTCAGCGAAATTCTATCACATTTGTTCAATTTACGTCGTTCCTATTTCAAATAGCGTACTGGGCTAGGCGGCATCTTAAAGCGCGTGGAAAGGCGAGTAAAATGTACTATTAAACTTCTATGATAGGGCAATCAGAGACCCGATTATATCATTTTATATTTTGTTTAATATAAGATTTCAGGGAAATTCTGTCACATTTGTTCAATTTACGTCGCTCCTATTTCAGATAGCTTATTGGGCTTAGCGGCATCTGAAAGCGCATGAAATGGCGAGTAAAATGCACTATTAAACTTCTAGGGTAGGGCAAACAGAGACCCGATTAGATCATTTTATATTATGGTTAATTTAAGAATTCACCGAAATTCTATCACATTTGTTCAATTTACGTCGCTCCTATTTCAGATAGCGTATTGGGCTAAGCGGCATCTCAAAGCCCATGAAATGGCGATTAAAATGCACTATTAAACTTCTAGGGTAAGGCAAACAGATACCCGATTAGATCATTTTATATTACGGTTAATATAAGAATTCAGCGTAATTCTATCACATTTGTTCAACTTACGTCGCTCCTATTTCAGATAGCGTACTGGGCTAGGCGGCATCTTAAAGCGCGTGGAAGGGCGAGTAGAATGCACTACTAAACTTCTAGGGTAGGGCAAACAGAGACCCGATTAGATCATTTTATATTACGGTTAATATAAGAATTCAGCGAAATTCTATCACATTTGTTCAATTTACGTTGCTCCTATTTCAGATAGCGTATTGGGCTAAGCGGCATCTCAAAGCGCAAGAAATGGCGAGTAAAATGCACTATTCAACTTCTAGGGTAGGGCAAACAGAGACCCGATTAGATCATTTTATATTTTGGTTAATATAAGAATTGAGCGAAATTCTGTCACATTTGTTCAATTTACGTCGCTCCTATTAACGATAGCGTATTGGGCTAAGCGGCATCTGAAAGCGCATGAAATGGCGAGTAAAATGCACTATTAAACTTCTAGGGTAGGGCAAACAGAGACCCGATTAGATTATTTTATATTATGATTAATTTAAGAAGTCAGCAAGATTCTATCACATTTGTTCAATTTACGTCGTTCCTGTTTCAGATAGCGTACTGGGCTAGGCGGCATCTTAAAGCGCGTGGAAAGGCGAGTAAAATGCACTATTAAACTTCTATGATAGGGCAATCAGAGACCCGATTAGATCATTTTATATTACGGTTAATATAAGAATTCAGCGTAATTCTATCACATTTGTTCAACTTACGTCGCTCCTATTTCAGATAGCGCACTGGGCTAGGCGGTATCTTAAAGCGCGCGGAATGGCGAGTAAAATGCACTACTAAACTACTATGATAGAGCAATCAGAGACCCGATTAGGTCATTTTATATTTAGGTTAATATAAGAATTCAGCGAAATTCTATCACATTTGTTCAATTTACGTCGCTCCTATTAAAGATAGTGTATTGGGCTAAGCGGCATCTGAAAGCGCATGAAATGGCGAGTAAAATGCACTATTAAACTTCTAGGGTAGGGCAAACAGAGACCCGATTAGATCATTTTATATTATGGTTAATTTAAGAATTCAGCGAAATTCTATCACATTTGTTCAATTTACGTCGCTACTATTTCAGATAGCGTATTGGGCTAAGCGGCATCTCAAAGCGCATGAAATGGCGAGTATAATGCACTATTAAACTTCTAGAATAAGGCAAACAGAGACCCGATTAGATCATTTTATATTACGGTTAATATAAGAATTCAGCGTAATTCTATCACATTTGTTCAACTTACGTCGCTCCTCTTTCAGATAGCGTACTGGGCTAGGCGGCATCTTAAAGCGCGTGGAATGGCGAGTAAAATGCACTATTAAACTTCTAGGATAAGGGAAACAGAGACCCGATTAGATCATTTTATATTACGGTTAATATAAGAATTCAGCGTAATTCTATCACATTTGTTCAACTTACGTCGCTCCTCTTTCAGAGAGCGTACTGGGCTAGGCGGCATCTTAAAGCGCGTGGAATGGCGAGTAAAATGCACTATTAAACTTCTATGATAGGGCTATCAGAGACCCGATTAGATCATTTTATGTTTTGGTTAATATAAGAATTCAGTGAAATTCTATCACATTTTTTCAATTTACGTCGCTCCTATTTCTGATAGCGTACTGGGCTAGGCGGCATCTCAAAGCGCGTGGAATGGAGAGTAAAATGCACTATTAAACTTCTAGGGTAGGGCAAACAGAGACCCGATTAGATCATTTTATATTATGGTTAATATAAGAATTCAGCGAAATTCTATCACATTTGTTCAATTTACGTCTCTCACGTTTCATATAGCGTATTGGGCTAAGCGGCATCTCAAAGCGCACGAAATGGCGAGTAAAATGCACTATTAAACTTCTAGGGTAGGGCAAACAGAGACCCGACTAGATCATTTTATATTATGGTTAATTTAAGAATTCAGCGAAATACTATCACATTCGTTCAATTTACGTCGCTCCTACTTCAGATAGCGTATTGGGCAAAGCGGCAACTCAAAGCTAATGAAATGACGAGTAAAATGCACTATTAAACTTCTAGGGTAGGACAAGCAGTGACCCGATTAGATCATTTTATATTATGGTTAATTTAAGAATTCAGCAAAATTCTATCACATTTGTTCAATTTAGGTCGCTCCTATTTCAGGTAGCGTACTGGGCTAGGCGGCATCTTAATGCGCGTGGAATGGCGAGTAACATCTACTATTAAACTTCTAGGCTAGGGCGAACAGAGACCCGATTAGATCATTTTACATTATGGTTAATAAACGAATTCAGCGAAATTCTATCACATTTGTTCAACTTACGTCGCTCCTATTTCAGATAGCGTATTGGGCTAAGCGGCATCTCAAAGCGCATGAAATGGCGAGTAAAATGCACTAGTAAACTTCTAGGGTAGGGCAAACGGAGACCCGATTAGATCATTTTATATTATGGTTAATTTAAGAATTCAGCAAAATTCTATCACATTTGTTCAATTTACGTCGCTCCTATTTCAGATAGCGTACTGGGCTAGGCGTCAGCTTAAAGCGCGTGGAATGGCGAGTAAAATGCACTATTAAACTTCTATGATAGGGCAATCAGAGACCCGATTAAATCATTTTATATTTTGGTTAATATAAGAATTCAGCGAAATTCTATCACATTTGTTCAACTTACGTCGCTCCTATTTCAGATAGCGTATTGAGCTAAGCGGCATCTCAAAGCGCATGAAATGAGGAGTGAAATGCACTATTAAACTTCTGGGGTAGGGCGAACAGAGACCCGATTAGATCATTTTACATTAAGCTTAATATAAGAATTCACGGAAATTCTATCACATTTGTTCAATTTACGTCTTCCTATTTCAGATAGCGTATTGGGCTAGGCGGCACCTCAAAGCGCATGAAATGGCGAGTAAGAAGTACTATTAAACTTCTAGGATAAGGCAAACAGAGAACCGATTAGATCATTTTATATTACGGATAATATAAGAATTCAGCGTAATTCTATCACATTTGTTCAACTTACGCCGCACCTGCTTGAGATAGCGTACTGGGCTAGGCGGCATCTTAAAGCGCGTGGAAGGGCGAGTAAAATGCACTATTAAACTTCTAGGCTAGGGCGAACAGAGACCCGATTAGATCATTATATATTTTGGTTAATTTAAGAATTCAACGAAATTCTATCACATTTGTTCAATTTACGTCGCTCCTATTTCAGATAGCGTATTGGGCTAAGCGGCACCTCAAAGCGCATGAAATGGCGAGTAAAATGCACTATTAAACTTCTAGGGTAAGGCAAACAGAGACCCGATTAGATCATATTACATTATGGTTAATAAAAGAATTCAGCGAAATTCTATCACATTTGTTCAATTTAGTTCGCTCCTATTTCAGATAGCGTATTGGGCTAAGCGGCATCTCAAAGCGCATGAAATGGCGAGTAAAATGCACTATTAAACTTCTAGGGTAGGGCAAACAGAGACCCGATTAGATTATTTTATATTATGATTAATTTAAGAAGTCAGCAAAATTCTATCACATTTGTTCAATTTACGTCGCTACTATTTCAGATAGCGTATTGGGCTAGGCGGCATCTCAAAGCGCATGAAATGGCGAGTAAGATGTACTATTAAACTTCTAGGATAAGGCAAGCAGAGAACCGATTAGATCATTTTATATTACGGTTAATATAAGAATTCAGCGTAATTCTATCACATTTGTTCAACTTACGCCGCACCTGCTTGAGATAGCGTACTGGGCTAGGCGGCATCTTAAAGCGCGTGGAAGGGCGAGTAAAATGCACTATTAAACTTCTAGGGTAGGGCAAACAGAGACCCGATTAGATCATTTTATATTATGGATAACTTCAGAATTCAGCGAAATTCTATCACATTTGTTCAATTTACGTCGCTGCTATTTCAGATAGCGTATTGGGCTAAGAGGCATCTCAAAGCGCATGAAATGGCGAGTAAAATGCACTATTATACTTCTAGGCTAGGGCGAACAGAGACCCGATTAGATCATTTTATATTACGGATAATATAAGAATTCAGGGAAATTCTATCACATTTGTTCAACTTACGCCGCACCTGCTTGAGATAGCGTACTGGGATAGGCGGCATCTTAAAGCGCGCGGAAGGGCGAGTAAAATGCACTATTAAACTTCTAGGCTAGGGCGAACAGAGACCCGATTAGATCATTGTATATTATGGTTAATTTAAGAATTCAACGAAATTCTGTCACATTTGTTCA
Source organism: Macropis europaea (assembly GCA_916610135.2). NCBI lineage: Eukaryota > Metazoa > Arthropoda > Insecta > Hymenoptera > Melittidae > Macropis > Macropis europaea. The sequence continues at coordinate 39,134 of CAKAJE020002092.1, forward strand.
ATTTACGTCGCTCCTATTTCAGATAGCGTATTGGGCTAAGCGGCATCTCAAAGCGCATGGAACGTCCAATAGAATGCACTATTAATCTTCTAGGCTAGGGCAAACAGAGACCCGATTAGATCATTTTACATTAAGGTTAATATAAGAATTCAGGGAAATTCTATCACATTTGTTCAATTTACGTCGCCCCTATTTCAGATAGCGTATTGGGCTAAGCGGCATCTCAAAGCGCATGAAATGGCGAGCAAAATGCACTATTAAACTTCTAGGGTAGGGCAAACAGAGACCCGATTAGATCATTTTGTATTACCGTTAATTTATGAATTCAGCAAAATTCTACCACATTTGTTCAATTTACGTCGCTCCTATTTCAGATAGCGTACTGGGCTAGGCGGCATCTTAAAGCGCGTGGAATGGCGAGTAAAATGCACTATTAAACTTCTATGATAGGGCAATCATTGACCCGATCAGATCATTTTATATTTTGGTTAATATAAGAATTCAAGGAAATTCTATCACATTTGTTCAATTTACGTCGCTCCTATTTCAGACAGCGTATTCGGCTAAGCGGCATCTCAAAGCGCATGAAATGATGAGTGAAATGCACTATTAAACTTCTATGATAGGGCAATCAGAGACCCGATTAGATCATTTTATATTTTGGTTAATTTAATAATTCAGCAAAATTCTATCACATTTGTTCAATTTACGTCGTTCCTATTTCAGATAGCGTACTGGGCTAGGCGGCATCTTCAAGGGCGTGGAAGGGCGAGTAAAATGCACGACTAAACATCTATGATAGGGCAATCAGAGACCCGATTAGATCATTTTATATTTTGTTTAATATAAGATTTCAGGGAAATTCTATCACATTTGTTCAATTTACGTCGCTCCTATTTCAGATAGCGTATTGGGCTAAGCGGCATCTCAAAGCGCATGGAACGTCCAATAAAATGCACTATTAATCTTCTAGGCTAGGGCAAACAGAGACCCGATTAGATCATTTTACATTAAGGTTAATATAAGAATTCAGGGAAATTCTATCACATTTGTTCAATTTACGTCGCCCCTATTACAGATAGCGTATTGGGCTATGCGGCATCTCAAAGCGCATGAAATGGCGAGCAAAATGCACTATTAAACTTCTAGGGTAGGGCAAACAGAGACCCGATTAGATCATTTTGTATTACCGTTAATTTATGAATTCAGCAAAATTCTATCACATTTGTTCAATTTACGTCGCTCCTATTTCAGATAGCGTATTGGGCTAGGCGGCATCTTAAAGCGCGTGGAATGGCGAGTAAAATGCACTATTAAACTTCTATGATAGGGCAATCAGGGACCCGATCAGATCATTTTATATTTTGGTTAATATAAGAACTCAAGGAAATTCTATCACATTTGTTCAATTTACGTCGCTCCTATTTCAGATAGCGTATTAGGCTAAGCGGCATCTAAATGCGCATGAAATGGCGAGTAAAATGCACTATTAAACTTCTAGGGTAATGCAAAGAGAGACCCGATTAGATCATTTTATATTACGGTTAATATAAGAATTAAGCGTAATTCTATCACATTTGTTCAATTTACGTCACTCCTATTTCAGATAGCCTACTGGGCTAGCCGGCATCTTAAATCGCGTGGAATAGCGAGTGAAATGCACTATTAAACTTCTAGGGTAGGGCGAACAGAGACCCGATTAGATCATTTTACATTAAGGTTAATATAAGAATTCAGCGAAATTCTATCACATTTGTTCAATTTACGTCGTTCCTATTTCAGATAGCGTACTGGGCTAGGCGGCATCTTAAAGCGCGTGGAAAGGCGAGTAAAATACCCTATTACACATCTATGATAGGCCAATCAGAGACCCGATTAGATCATTTTATATTTTGTTTAATATAAGATTTCAGGGAAATTCTGTCACATTTGTTCAATTTACGTCGTTCCTATTTCAGATAGCGTACTGGGCTATGCGACATCTCAAAGCGCATGAAATGACGAGTAAAATGCACTCTTAATCTTCTAGGGTAGGGCAAACAGAGACCCGATTAGATCATTTTATATTACGGTTAATATAAGAATTCAGCGAAATTCTCGCACATTTGTTCAATTTACGTCGCTGATATTTCAGATAGCGTATTGGGCTCAGCGGCATCTCAAAGCGCAAGAAATGTGGAGTAAAATGCACTATTAAACTTCTAGGGTAGGGCAAACAGAGACCCGATAAGATCATTTTATATTATGGTTAATTTAAGAATTCAGCGAAATTCTATCACATTTGTTCCATTTACGTCGCTCCTATTTCAGATAGCGTATTGGGCTAAGCGGCATCTTAAAGCGCGTGGAATGGCGAGTAAAATGCACTATTACACTTCTAGGGTAGGGCAAACAGAGACCCGATTAGATCATTTTATATTATGGTTAATTTAAGAATTCACCGAAATTCTATCACATTTGTTCAACTTACGTCGCTCCTATTTCAGATAGCGTACTGGGCTAGGCGGCATCTTAAAGCGCGTGGAAGGGCGAGTAAAATGCACTACTAAACTTCTAGGGTAGGGCAAACAGAGACCCGATTAGATCATTTTATATTACGGTTAATATAAGAATGCAGCGTAATTCTATCACATTTGCTCAACTTTCGTCGCTCCTATTTCAGATAGCGCACAGGGCTAGGCGGCATCTTAAAGCGCGTGGAAGGGCGAGTAAAATGCACTACTAAACTTCTAGGATAGGGCAAACAGAAACCCGATTAGATCATTTTATATTATGGTTAATTTAAGAATTCAGCAAAATTCTATCACATTTGTTCAGTTTACGTCGCTCCTATTTCAGATAGCGTACTGGGCTAGGCGGCATCTTAAAGCGCGTGGAAGGGTGAGTAAAATGCACTACTAATCTTCCATGATAGGGCAATCAGAGAACCGATTAGATCATTTTATATTTTGTTTTATATAAGATTTCAGCGAAATTCCATCACATTTATTCAATTTACGTCGCTCCAATTTCAGATAGCTTATTGAGCTTAGCGGCATCTCAAAGCGCACGAAATGAGGAGTGAAATGCACTATTAAACTTCTAGGGTAGGGCGAACAGAGACCCGATTAGATCATTTTACATTAAGGTTAATATAAGAATTCAGGGAAATTCTAACACATTTGTTCAATTTACGTCTCTCCTATTTCAGATAGCGTGTTGGGCTAGGCGGCATCTCAAAGCGCATGAAATGGCGAGTAAGATGTACTATTAAACTTATAGGATAAGGCAAGCAGAGAACCGATTAGATCATTTTATATTACGGTTAATATAAGAATTCAGCGTAATTCTATCACATTTGTTCAACTTACGTCGCTCCTCTTTCAGAGAGCGTACTGGGCTAGGCGGCATCTTAAAGCGCGTGGAATGGCGAGTAAAATGCACTATTAAACTTCTATGATAGGGCTATCAGAGACCCGATTAGATCATTTTATATTTTGGTTAATAGAAGAATTCAGCGTAATACTTTCACATTTGTTCAATTTACGTTGCTCCTATTTCTGATAGCGTATTGGGCTAAGCGGCATCTCAAAGCGCATGAAATGACGAGTGAAATGCACTATAAAACTTCTAGGGTTGGGCGAACAAAGACACGATTAGAACATTTTACGTTAATGTTAATATAAGAATTCAGGGAAATTCTATCACATTTGTTCGATTTACGTCGCTCCTATTTCAGATAGCGTATTGGGCTAAGCGCCATCTCAAAGCGCCCGGAATGGCGAGTAAAATGCACTATTAAACTTATAGGGTAGGGCAAACAGAGACCCGATTAGATCATTTTATATTATGGTTAATTTAAGAATTCAGCCAAATTCTATCACATTTGTTCAATCTACGTCGCCCCAATTTCAGATAGCGTATTGGGCTAACCGGCATCTCAACTCGCATGAAATGCCGAGTAAAATGCACAATTAAGCTTCTAGGGTGAGGCAAACAGAGACCCGATTAGATCATTTTATATTACGGTTAATATAAGAATTCAGCGTAATTCTATGACATTTGTTCAACTCACGTCGCTCCTATTTCAGATAGCGTACTGGGCTAGGTGGCATCTTAAAGCGCGTGGAAGGGCGAGCAAAATGCACTGCTAAACTTCTATGATAGGGCGAACAAAGACCCGATTAGATCATTTTACATTAAGGTTAATATAAGGATTCGGCGAAATTCTATCACATTTGTTCAATTTACGTCGCTCCTATGTCAGATAGCGTATTGGGCCAAGCGGCATCTCAAAGCGCATTAAATGGCGAGTGAAATGCACTATTAATCTTCTAGGGTAGGGCAATCAAAGACCCCATTAGATCATTTTATATTATGGTTAATTTAAGAATTCAGCGAAATTCTATCACATTTGTTCAATTTACGTCGCTCCTATGTCAGATAGCGTATTGGGCCAAGCGGCATCTCAAAGCGCATTAAATGGCGAGTGAAATGCACAATTAAACTTCTATCATATGGCAATCAGATACCCGAATAGATCGTATTATATTATGGTTAATTTAAGAATTCAGCGAAATTCTATCACATTTGTTCAATTTACGTAGAGCCTATATCAGATAGCGTACTGGGCTAGGCGGCCACATAAAGCGCGTGGAATGGCGAGTAAAATGCACTATTAAACTTCTATGATAGGGCAATCAGAGACCCGATTAGATCATTTTATATTTTGGTTAATATAAGAATTCAGCGAAATTCTATCACATTTGTTCAACATACGTAGCTCCTATTTCAGATAGCGTATTGGGGTAAGCTGCATCTCAAAGCGCAAGACATGGCGAGTAAAATGCACTACTAAACTTCTAGGGTAGGCAAACAGAGACCCGATTAGATCATTTTATATTGCGGTTAATATAAGAATTCAGCGTAACTCTGTCACATTTGTTCAACTTACGTAGCTCCTATTTCAGATAGCGTCCTGGGCTAGGCGGCATCTTAAAGCGCGTGGAATGGCGAGTAAAATGCACTATTAAACTTCTAGGATAAGGCAAACAGAGACCCGATTAGATCATTTTATATTACGGTTAATATAAGAATTCAGCGTAATTCTGTCACATTTGTTCAACATACGTAGCTCCTATTTCAGATAGCGTACTGGGCTAGGCGGCATCTCAAAGCGCATGAAATGACGAGTGAAATGCACTATTAAACTTATAGGGTAAGGCAAACAGAGACCCGATTAGATCATTTTATATTACGGTTAATATAAGAATACAGCGTAATTCTATCACATTTGTTCAACTTTCGTCGCTCCTATTTCAGATAGCGTACTGAGCTAGGCGGCATCTTAAAGCGCGTGGAATGGCGAGTAAAATGCAATATTAAACTTCTATGATAGGGCAATCAGAGACCCGATTAGATCACTTTATGTTTTGGTTAATATAAGAATTCAGCGAAATTCTATCACATTTGTTCAATTTACGTCGCTCCTATTTCAGATAGCGTATTGGGGTAAGTTGCATCTCAAAGCGCAAGACATGGCGAGTACAATGCACTACTAACCTTCTAGGGTAGGCAAACAGAGACCCGATTAGATCATTTTATATTGCGGTTAATATAAGAATTCAGCGTAACTCTGTCACATTTGTTCAACATACGTAGCTCCTATTTCAGATAGCGTCCTGGGCTAGCCGGCATCTTAAAGCGCGTGGAATGGCGGGTAAAATGCACTATTAAACTTCTATGATAGGGCAATCAGAGACCCGATTAGATCATTTTATATTTTGGTTAATATAAGAATTCAGCGAAATTCTATCACATTTGTTCAATTTACGTCGCTCCTATGTCAGATAGCGTATTGGGCCAAGCGGCATCTCAAAGCGCATTAAATGGCGAGTGAAATGCACAATTAATCTTCTAGGGTAGGGCAATCAAAGACCCCATTAGATCATTTTATATTATGGTTAATTTAAGAATTCAGCGAAATTCTATCACATTTGTTCAATTTACGTCGCTCCTATTTCAGATAGCGTATTGGGCTAAGCGGCATCTCAAAGCGCATGAAATGGCGAGTAAAATGCACTATTAAACTTCTAGGGTAAGGCAAACAGAGACCCGATTAGATCATTTTATATTACGGTTAATATAAGAATTCAGAGTAATTCTATCACATTTGTTCAATTTACGTCGCCCCTATTTCAGATAGCGTATTGGGCTAAGCGGCATCTCAAAGCGCATGAAATGGCGAGTCAAATGCACTGTTAAACTTCTATGATAGGGAAATCAGAGACCCGATTAGATTATTTTATATTTTGGTTAACATAATAATTCAGCGAAATTCTAACACATTTGTTCCATTTACGTCGCTCCTATTTCAGATAGCGAACTGGGCTAGGCGGCATCTTAAAGCACGTGGAATGGCGAGTAAAATGCACTATTAAACTTCAAGGGTAGGGCAAACAGAGACCCGATTAGATCATTTTATATTATGGTTAATTTAAGAATTCAGCGAAATTCTATCACATTTGTTCAATTTACGTCGCTCCTATTTCAGATAGCGTATAGGGCTAAGCGGCATCTCAAAGCGCATGAAATGGCGAGTAAAATGCACTATTAAACTTCTAGGGTAGGGCAAACAGAGACGCGATAAGATCATTTTACATTATGGTTAATAAAAGAATTCAGCGAAATTCTATCACATTTGTTCAACTTACGTCGCTCGTATTTCAGATAGCGTATTGGGCTAAGCGGCATCTCAAAGCGCATGAAATGGCGAGTAAAATGCACTATTAAACTTCTATCATATGGCAATCAGATACCCGAATAGATCGTATTATATTATGGTTAATTTAAGAATTCAGCGAAATTCTATCACATTTGTTCAATTTACGTAGAGCCTATATCAGATAGCGTACTGGGCTAGGCGGCCACATAAAGCGCGTGGAATGGCGAGTAAAATGCACTATTAAACTTCTATGATAGGGCAATCAGAGACCCGATTAGATCATTTTATATTTTGGTTAATATAAGAATTCAGCGAAATTCTATCACATTTGTTCAATTTACGTCGCTCCTATGTCAGATAGCGTATTGGGCCAAGCGGCATCTCAAAGCGCATTAAATGGCGAGTGAAATGCACTATTAATCTTCTAGGGTAGGGCAATCAAAGACCCCATTAGATCATTTTATATTATGGTTAATTTAAGAATTCAGCGAAATTCTATCACATTTGTTCAATTTACGTCGCTCCTATTTCAGATAGCGTATTGGGCTAAGCGGCATCTCAAAGCGCATGAAATGGCGAGTAAAATGCACTATTAAACTTCTAGGGTAAGGCAAACAGAGACCCGATTAGATCATTTTATATTACGGTTAATATAAGAATTCAGAGTAATTCTATCACATTTGTTCAATTTACGTCGCCCCTATTTCAGATAGCGTATTGGGATAAGCGGCATCTCAAAGCGCATGAAATGGCGAGTAAAATGCACTATTAAACTTCTAGGGTAGGGCAAACAGAGACCCGATTAGATCATTTTGTATTTTGGTTAATATAGGAATTCAGCGAAATTCTATTACATTTGTTTAATTTACGTCGCTCCTATTTCAGATAGCGTATTGGGCTAAGCGGCATCTCAAAGCGCATGAAATGGCGAGTAAAATGCACTATTATACTTCTAGTGTAGGGCAATCAGAGACCCGATTAGATCATTTTATATTATGCTTAATTTAAGAATTCAGCAAAATTCTATCACATTTGTTCAATTTACGTAGTTCCTATTTCAGATAGCATACTGGGCTAGGCGGTATTTTAAACCGCGCGGAATGGCGAGTAAAATGCACTATTAAACTTCTATGATAGGGCAATCAGAGACCCGATTAGATCATTTTATATTTTGGTTAATATAAGAATTCAGCGAAATTCTATCACATTTGTTCAATTTACGTCGCTCCTATTTCAGATAGCTTATTGGGCTAAGCGGCATCTCAAAGCGCATGAAATGACGAGTGAAATGCACTATTAAACTTCTAGGGTAGGGCGAACAGAGACCAGATTAGATCATTTTACATTAAGGTTAATATAAGAATTCAGCGTAACTCTGTCACATTTGTTCAACTTACGTAGCTCCTATTTCAGATAGCGTACTGGGCTAGGCGGCATCTTAAAGCGCGTAGAATGGCGAGTAAAATGCACTATTAAACTTCTATGATAGGGCAATCAGAGACCCGATTACATCAGTTTATATTTTGGTTAATATAAGATTTCAGCGAAATTCTCTCACATTTGTTCAATTTACGTCGCTGATATTTCAGATAGCGTATTGGGCTAAGCGGCATCTCAATGCGCATGAAATGGTGAGTAAAATGCACTATTAAACTTCTAGGCGAGGGCGAACAGAGACCCGATTAGATCATTTTACATTTTGGTTAATAAAAGAGTTCAGCGAAATTCTATCACATTTGCTCAATTTACGTCGCTCCTATTACAGATAGCTTATTGTGCTTAGGGGCAGCTCAAAGCGCATGAAGTGACGAGCGAAATGCACTATTAAACTTCTAGGGTAGGGCAAACAGAGACCCGATTAGATCATTTTATATTATGGTTAATTTAAGAATTCAGCAAAATTCTATCACATT
>CAKAJE020002093.1:0-47110 GCA_916610135.2 Macropis europaea
AAATGTGACAGAATTTTGCTGAATTCTTAAATTAACCATAACATAAAATGATGTAATCGGGTCTCTGATTGCCCTATCCTAGAAGTTTTGTAGTGCATTTTACTCGACATTTCATGCGCTGTAAGGTGCCGCCTAGCCCAATCCGCTATCTCAAATTGGAGATACGTAAATTCAACAAATGTGATAGAGTTACGCAGAATTCTTATATTTACCATAATATAAGATGATCTAATCGGGTCTCTGATTGCCCTATCTTAGAGGTTTAATAGTGCATTTTACTCGTCATTTCACGCGCTTTAAGGTGCCGCCGTTCCCAATACGCTATCTGAAATTGGAGCTACGTAAATTCACCAAATGTGATAGAGTTACGACGAATTCTTAAATTAACCATAATATAAGATGATCTAATCGGGTTTCTGATTGCCCTATCATAGAAATTTAACAGTGCATTTTGTTTGGCATTTCATGCGCTTTAAGGTGCCGCTTAGCCCAATCCGCTATCTGAAATTGGAGCAGCATAAATTGAACAAACGTGATAGAATTACGCAGAATTCTTATATTAACCATAATATAAAATGATCTAATCGGGTCTCTGATAGCCCTATCAAAGAAGTTTAGTAGTGCATTTTACTCGTCGTTCCATGCGCTTTAAGGTGCCGTCTAGCCCAACCCGCTATCTGAAATTGGAGATACGTAAATTGAACAAATGTGATAGAGTTACGCAGAATTCTTATATTAACCATAATATAAGATGACCTTATCGGGTCTCTGTTAGCCCTATCCGAGAAGATTGGTAGTGCGTTTTACTCGACGTTTCATGCGCTTTATGATGCCGCCTAGCCCAATACGCTACCTGTAATTGGAGCTACGTAAATTGAACAAACGTGTTAGAATTACGCAGAATTCTTATGTTAACAATAACATAAAATGATCTAATCGGGTCTCTGATTGCCCTATCCGAGAAGTTTAGTAGTGCATTTCGCTCGACATTTCATGCGCTTTAAGATGCCGCCTAGCCCAATACGCTATCTGAAGTTGGAGCTACGTAAATTGAACAAACGTGATAGAATTACGCGGAATTCTTATATTAATCAAAGCATAAGATGACCTCATCGGGTCTCTGATTGCCCTACTGTAGAAGTTTAGTAGTGCATATTACTCGATATTTCATGCGCTTTAAGATGCCGCTTAGCTCAATACGCTATCTGAAGTAGGAGCGACATAAATTGAACGATTGTGATAGAATTACGCAGAATTCTTATATGAACCATAATATAATACGATCTAAACGGGTCTCTGATCTCCCTATCATAGAAGTTTAACAGTGCATTTTGCTCGGCATTTCATGCGCTTTAAGATGCCGCCTAGCCCAATACGCTATCTGAAATTGGAGCTACGTAAATTGAACAAGTGTGATTGAGTTTCGCTGAATTCTTAAATTAACCATAACAGAAAATGATCTAATCGGGTCTCTGTTTGCCCTATCATAGAAGTTTAATAGTGCATTTTACAAGTCATTTCATGCGCTTTAAGGTGCCGCCAGGCCGAATCCGCTATCTGTAATAGGAGCGATATAAATTTAACAAATGTGATAAAATTACGCCGAATTCTTATATTAATAATAATATAAAATGATCTAATCGGGTCTCTGATTACCCTATCATAGAAGTTTCATAGTGCATTTTACTCGTCATTTCATGCGCTTTAAGGTGCCGCTTAGCCCAGTACGCTATCTGAAATAGGAACGACGTAAATTGAACAAATGTGATAAAATTACGTTGAATTCTTATATTAACAACAATATAAAATGATCTAATCGGGTCTCTGATTGCACTATCATAGAAGTTTAATTGTGCGTTTTACTCGTCATTTCATGCGCTCTAAGGTGCCGCTTAGCCCAATACGCTATCTGAAATTGGAGCTACGTAAATTGAACAAACGTGATACAATTACGCAGAATTCTTATATTAACCATAATATAATACGATCTATTCGGGTCTCTGATTGCCCTATCATAGAAGTTTACGTGCATTGTGCTCGGCATTTCATGCGCTTTAAGGAGCCGCTTAGCCCAATGCGCTATCTGAAATAGGAGCGACGTAAATTGAACAAATGTGATAGAATTTCGCTGAATTCTTATATTAACCATGATATAAAATGATATAACCGGTTCCCTGATTGCCCTATCATAGAAGGTTAGTATTGCATTTTACTCGCTATTCCACGCGCTTAAAGATGCCGCCTAGCCGAATATGCTATCTGAACTAGGAGCGATGTAAATTGAACAAATGTGATAGTGTTACGCCGAATTCTTATATTAACCATAATATAAAATGATCTAATCGGGTCTCTGTTTGCCCTAACCTAGAAGTTGAGTAGTGCACTTCACTCGTCATTTCATGCCCCTTAAGGTGCCGCTTAGCCCAATACGCTACCTGAAATAGGAACGACGTAAATTGAACAAATGTGATAGAATTTCGCTGAATTCATATATTAATCATAATATAAGATGACCTAATCGGGTCTCTGATTGCCCTATCCTAGAAGATTAGCAGCGCATTTTACTTGACATTTCATGCGCTTTAAGATGCCGCTTAGCCTAATACGCAATCTGAAGTAGGAGCGACGTAAATTGAACAAATGTGACAGAGTTACGCAGAATTATTATATTAACCATAATATAAAATGATCTAATCTGGTCTATGATTGCCCTATCATAGAAGGCTAGTAGTGCATTTTACTCGTCACGCCACGCGCTTTAAGATGTCGCCTAGCCCAATATACTATCTGAAAAAGGAGCGACGTAAATTGAACAAATGTGATAGAATTACGCAGAATTCTTATATTAATCATAATATAAGATGATCTAACCGGGCCTCTGATTGCCCTATCCTAGAAGTTTAATAGTGCATTTTACTCAGCATGTCATGCGCTTTAAGATGCCGCTTAGCCCATTACGCTATCTGAAGTAGGAGCTACGTAACTTTAGTAAAAGTGGTTCAATTACGCTGAATTCTTATATTAACCATAATATAAAATGGTCTAATTAGGTTTCTGATTGTCCTATCATAGAACTTTAATAGTGCATTTTACTCGTCATTTCATGCGCTTTAAGGTGCCGCCTAGCCCAATACGCTATCTGAAATAGGAGCGACGTTAATTGAACAAATGTGATAGAATTTCGCTGAATTCTTATATTAACCATAATATAAAATGATCTAATTAGGCCCCTAATGGCCGTATCCGAGAAGGTTAGTAGTGCATTTTATTCGCCATTTCATGCGCTTTAAGATCCCGCCTAGCTCAATACGATATCTAAATAGGAGCGACGTAAATTGAACAAATGTGATAGAATTTCGCTGAATTCTTATATTAACCATAATATAAAATGATCTCATCGGGTCTCTGATTGCCCTATCATAGAAGTTTAATAGTGCATTTTGATCGCCATTTCATGCGCTTTTAGGTGCCGCTTATCCCGATACGCTATCTGAAGTTGGAGCGACGTAAATTGAACAAATGTGATAAAATTACGCTGAATTCTTATATTAACAATAATATAATATGATCTACTCGCGTCTCTGATTGCCCAATCATAGAAGTTTGATAGTGCATTTTAGTCGACATTTCATGCGCTTTAAGATGCCGCCTAGCCCAATACGCTATCTGAAATTGGAGCGTCGTAAATTGAACAAATGTGATAGAATTTCACTAAATTCTTATATTAACCATAATATAAAATGATCTAATCGGGTCTCTGATTGCCCTATCATAGAAGTTTAATAGTGAATTTTGCTCGCCATTTCATGCGCTTTTAGGTGCCGCTTATCCCGATTCGCTATCTGAAGTTGGAGCGACGTAAATTGAACAAATGTGATAAAATTACACTGAATTCTTATATTAGTAATAATATGAAATGATCTAATCGGGTCTCTGATTGCCCTATCATAGAAGTTTAATAGTGCATTATACTCGACATTTCATGCGCGTTAGGGTCCCGCTTAGCCCAATACGCTATCTGATATAGGAGCGGAGTAAATTGAACAAATGTGATAGAATTTCACTGAATTCTTATATTAACCATAATATAAAATGATCTAATCGGGTCTCTGATTGCCCTATCATAGAAGTTTAATAGTGCACTTTACTCGACATTTCATGAGCTTTAAGGTGCCGCCTAGCCCAATACGCTATCTGAAATAGGAGCGACATAAATTGAACAAATGTGATAGAATTACGCAGAATTCTTATATTAACCATAATATAGAATGATCTAATGGGGTCTCTGAGTGCCCTATCATAGAAGTTTAATAGTGCATTTTAGTCGTCATTTCATGCGCTTTAATGTGCCGCCTAGCCCAATACGCTATCTGAAATAGGAGCGACGTAAATTCAACAAATATGATAGACTTACTCAGAATTCTTATATTAACCATAATATAATATGATCTATTCGGGTCTCTGATTGCCCTATCATAGAAGGTTAGTAGTGCATTTTACTCGTCACTCCATGCGCTTTAAGATGCCGCCTAGACCAATGTACTATCTGAAATAGGAGATACGTAAATTGAACAAATGTGATAGAATTACTCAGGATCCTTGTATTAACCGTAATATAAAATGATCTAATCGGCTCTCTGTTTGCCCAATCATAGAAGCTTAATAGTGCATTTTACTCGTCATTTCATTCGCTTTAAGGTGTCGCCTAGCCCAATACGCTATCTGAAATAGGAGCGACGTAAATCGGACAAATGTGATAGAGTTACGCAGAATTCTTATATTAACCATAATATAATATGATACAATCGGGTCTCTAATTGCCCTGTCATAGAAGTATAATAGTGCATTTTACTCGTCATTTCATGCGCTTTAAGGTGCCGCCTATCCCAATACGCTATCTGACATAGGAGCGACGTAAATCGGACAAATGTGATGGAATTCCGCAGAATTCTTATATTAACCATAATATAATATGATCTAATCGGGTCTCTAATTGCCCTATCATAGAAGTATAATAGTGCATTTTACTCGACATTTCATGCGCTTTAAGATGCCGCTTAGACCAATACGCTATCTGAAACAGGAGCGGCGTAAATTGAACAAATGCGATAGAATTTCGCTGAATTCTTATATTAACCATAATAAAAGATGACCTAATCGGGTCTCTGATTGCCCTATCCTAGAAGTTTAGTAGTACATTCTACTCGACATTTCACGCGCTTTAAGATGCCGCTTAGCCCAATACGCTATCTGAAGTAGGAGCGACGTTAATTAAACAAATGTGATAGAATTACGCAGCATTCTTATATTAACCATAATATAATATGATCTATTCGGGTCTTTGATTGCCCTATATAGAAGCTTGATAGTGCATTTTACTCGACATTTCATGCGCTTTAAGGTGCCGCCAAGCCCAATACGCTATCTGAAATAGGAGCGACGTAAATTGAACAAATGTGATACAATTATGCAGAATTCTTATATTAACCATAATATAAAATGATCTAATCGGGTCTCTGATTGCCCTATCATAGAAGGTTAGTTGTGCACTTTACTCGTCATTCCATGCGCTTTAAGATGCCGCCTAGGCCAATATACTATCCGAAATAGGAGCTACGTAAATTGAACAAATGGGATAGAATTCCGCAGAATTCTTATATTAACCGTAATATAAAATGATCTAATCGGCTCTCTCTTTGGCCTACCCTAGAAGTTTAATAGTGCATTTTACTCGACATTTCATGCGCTTTAAGATGCCACCCAGTCCAATACGCTATCTGTAATAGGGGCGACGTAAATTGAACAAATGGGATAAAATTACGTTGAATTCTTATATTAACAATAATATGAAATGATCTAATCGGGTCACTGATTGCCCTATCATAGAAGTTTAATAGTGCATTATACTCGTCATTTCATGCGCTTTATGGTCCCGCTTAGACCAATACGCTATCTGAAATAGGAGCGACATAAATTGAACAAATGTGATAAAATTTCACTGAATTCTTATATTAACCATAATTTAAAATGATCTAATCGGGTCTCTGATTGCCCTATCCTAGAAGTTTAGTAGTGCATTTTACTCGACATTTCATGCGCTTTCAGGAGCCGCTTATCCCGATACGCTATCTGAAGTTCGAGCGACGTAAATTGATCAAATGTGATAAAATTACGCTGAATTCTTATATTAACAATAATATGAAATGATCTATTTGGGTCTCTGATTGCCCTATCATAGAAGGTTAATAGTGCATTGTACTCGTAATTCCATGCGCTTTAAGATGCCGCATATCCCAATACGCTGTCTGAAATAGGAGCGACGTAAATTGAACAAATGTGATAGAATTACGCTGCATTCTTATATTAATCATAATATAAGATGACCTAGTCGGGTCTCTGATTGCCCTATCCTAGAAGTTTTGTAGTGCATTTTACTCGACATTTCATGCGCTGTAAGGTGCCGCCTAGCGCAATCCGCTATCTCAAATTGGAGATACGTAAATTGAACAAATGTGATAGAGTTACGCAGAATTCTTATATTAACCATAATATAAGATGATCTAATCGGGTCTCTGATTGCCCTATCTTAGAGGTTTAATAGTGCATTTTACTCGTCATTTCATGCGCTTTAGGGTGCCGCTTAACACAATACGCTGTCTGAAAAAGGATCGACGTAAATTGAACAAATGTAATAGAATTACACTGAATTATTATATCAATCATAATATAAGATGACCTAATCGGGTCTCTGTTTGCCCTACCCTAGAAGTTTAGTAGTGCATTTTACTCGACATTTCATGCTCCTTAAGATGCCGCTTAGCCCAATACGCTATCTGAAGTTGGTGCGCCGTAAATTGAATAAATGTGATAGAAATTCGCAGAATTCTTATATTAACCATAATATAAGATGACCTTATCGGGTCTCTGTTAGCCCTATCCGAGAAGATTGGTAGTGCGTTTTACTCGACGTTTCATGCGCTTTAAGATGCCGCCTAGCCCAATACGCTACCTGTAATTGGAGCTACGTAAATTGAACAAACGTGTTAGAATTACGCAGAATTCTTATGTTAACAATAACATAAAATGATCTAATCGGGTCTCTGATTGTCCTATCCGAGAAGTTTAGTAGTGCATTTTGCTCGACATTTAATGCGCTTTAAGATGCCGCCTAGCCCAATACGCTATCTGAAGTTGGAGCTACGTAAATTGAACAAACGTGATAGAATTACGCAGAATTCTTATATTAACCATAATATAATACGATCTATACGGGTCTCTGATTTCCCTATCATAGAAGTTCAACAGTGCATTTTGCTCGGCATTTCATGCGCTTTAAGGAGCCGCCTAGCCCAATACGCTATCTGAAATAGGAGCGACATAAATTGAAGGAATGTGATAGAATTACGCAGAATTCTTATATTAACCATAATATAAACTGATCTAATCGGGTCTCTGATTGCCCTATCGTAGAAGTTTAGTAATGCGTTTTAATCCACATTTCATGCGCTTTAAGATGCCGCTTAACCCAATACGCTATCTGAAATTGGAGCTACGTAAATTGAACAAACGTGATAGAATTACGCAGAATTCTTGTATTAACCATAATATATTACGATCTATTTGGGTCTCTGATTGCCCTATCATAGAAGTTTAATAGTATATTTTACACGTCATTTCATGCGCTTTAAGGTGCCCCCAGGCCCAATCCGCTATCTGAAATAGGAGCGATATAAATTGAACAAATGTGATAAAATTACGTTGAATTCTTATATTAACAGAAATATAAAATGATCTAATCGGGTCTCTGATTGCCCTATCATAGAAGTTTAGTAGTGCATTTAACTCAACACTTCATGCACTTTAAGATGCCACCTAGAACAATACGCTATCTGAAATAGGGGCGACGTAAATTGAACAAATGTGATAAAATTTCGCTGAATTCTTATATTAACCATAATATAAGATGTCCTAATCGGGTCTCTGTTACCCCTATCCGAGAAGTTTGGTAGTGCATTTTACTCGACATTTCATGCGCCTTAAGATGCCGCCTAGCCCAATACGCTATCTGAAATTGGAGGTAGGTAAATTAAACAAATGTGATAGAATTACGCAGAATTCTTATATTAACCATAATATAAAGTGATCTAATCGGGTCTATGATTGCCGTATCCTCGAAGCTTAGTAGTGCATTTTACTCGACATTTCATGCGCTTTATGGTGCCGCCTAGCCCTATATGCTACCTGAAATAGGAGCGACGTAAATTGAACAAATGTGATAGAATAACGCTGATGTCTTATATTAACCATAATATAAAGTGATCTAATCGGGTCTCTGATTGCTCTATCCTAGAAGCTTAGTAGTGCATTTTACTCGACATTTCATGCGCTTTAAGATGCAGCGTAGCCCAATATGCTATCTGAAATAGGAGCGACGTAAATTGAACAAATGTGATAGAATAACGCTGAATTCTTATATTAACCATAATATAAAATGATCTAATGGTGTCTCTGGTTGCCCTATCACAGAAGTTTAATAGTGCACTTTACTCGCCTTTTCATGCGCTTTAAGGTGCCGTTTAGTCCAATACGCTATCTGAAACAGGAGCGTCGCAAATTGAACAAATGTGATACAATTACACTGAATTCGTATATTAATCATAATATAAGATGATCTAATCGGGTCTCTGATTGCCCTGTCTTAGAAGTTTAGTAGTGCATTTTACTCGACATTTCAGGCGTTTTAAGATGCCGCACAGCCCAATACGCTATCTGAAATAGGGGCGTCGTAAATTGAACAAATGTAATAGAATTACACTGAATTATTATATCAATCATAATATAAAATGATCTAATCGGGTCTCTGTTTTCCCTACCCTAGAAGTTTAATAGTGCATTTTACTCGTCATTTCATGCGTTTTAAGTTGCCACGTGGCCCAATACGCTATTTGAAATAGGGGCGACGTAAATTGAACAAATGTGATAAAATTACGTTGAATTCTTATATTAACAATAATATAAAATGATCTAATCGGGTCTCAGATTGCCCTATCGTAGAAGTTTAATACTGCATTTTACTCGTCATGTCATGCGCTTTAAGATGCCGCGTAGCCCAATACGCTATCTGATATAGGAGCGACGTAAATTGAACAAATCTGATAGAATTACACTGAATTCTTATATTAACAATAATATAAAATGATCAAAACGGGTCTCTGATTGCCCTATCCAAGAAGGTGAGTAGTGAATTTTACTCGGCATTCCACGCGCTTTAAGATGCCACCTAGCAAAATACGCTATCTGAAATAGGAGCGACGTAAATTGAACAAATGTGATAGAATTACGCTGCATTCTTATATTAATCATAATATAAAATGATCTAATCGGGTCTCAGATTGCCCTATCGTAGAAGTTTAATACTGCATTTTACTCGTCATGTCATGGGCTTTAAGGTGCCGTCTAGCCCAATCTGCTATCTCATATTGGAGATATGTAAATTGAACAAATGTTATAGAACTACGCATAATTCTTATATGAACCATAATATACAATGATCTAATCGGGTCTCTGATTGTCCTATCATAGAAGTTTAATACTGCATTTTAGTCGACATTTCATGCGCTTTAAGGAGCCGCTTAGCCCAATACGCAATCTGAAATTGGAGGTACGTAAATTGAACAAATGTGACAGAGTTACGCAGAATTCTTATATTAACCATAATATAAGATGATCTAATCGGGTCTCTGATTGCCCTATCTTAGAAGTTTAGTAGTGCATTTTACTCGACATTTCAGGCGTTTTAAGATGCCGCACAGCCCAATACGCTATCTGAAATAGGAGCGTCGTAAATTGAACAAATGTAATAGAATTACACTGAATTATTATATCAATCATAATATAAGATGACCTAATCGGGTCTCTGTTTGCCCTACCCTAGAAGTTTAATAGTGCATTTTACTCGGCATATCATGCGCTTTAAGAATCCATCTAGCCTAATACGCTATCTGAAATAGGGGCGACGAAAATTGATCAAATGTGGTAAAATTACGCTGCATTCTTATATTAACAATAATATAAAATGATCTAATCGGGTCTCTGATTGCCTTATCATAGAAGTTTAATAGTGCATTTTACTCGTCATTTCATGCACTTTAGGGTGCCGCTTAACACAATACGCTGTCTGAAAAAGGATCGACGTAAATTGAACAAATGTTATAGAATTACGCAGAATTCTTATATTAACCATAATTTAAAATGACCTAACCGGATCTCTGATTGCCCTACCCGAGAAGTTTAGTAGTGCATTTTACTCGACATATCATGCGCTTTAAGGTGCCGCCGCGCCCAATACGCTATCGGTAATAGGAGCGACGTAAATTGAACAAATGTGATAGAATTACGTAGAATTCTTATATTAACCATAATTTAAAATGATCTAATCGGGACTCTGATTGCCCTAACCTAGAAGTTTAGTAGTGCACTTCACTTGTCATTTCATGCGCCTTAAGGTACCGCTTAGCCCAATGCGCTACCTGAAATAGGAGCGACGTACATTGAACAAATGTGATTGAATTTCGCAGAATTCTTATATTAACCATAATATAAAATGATCTAATCGGGTCTCTGTTTGCCCCATCAAAGAAGTTTAGTACTGCATTATACTCGTTATCTCATGCGCTTTAACGTGCCGCCTATCCCAATACGCTATCTGAAATAGGAGCGACGTAAATTGAACAAATGTGATAGAACTATGCTGCATCCTTATATTAAACATAATATAACATGACATAACGGTGTCTCTGATTACCGTATCACTGAAGTTTAGTAGTGCATTTTAATCGGCATCTCATGCCCTTTAAGATTCTGCTTAGCCCAATACGCTATTTGAAATAGGAGCGACGTAAATTGAACAAATGTGATAGAATTACGCTGAATTCTTATATTAACCATAATATAAAATGATCTAATCGGGTCTCTGTTTGCACTAAACTACAAGTTAAATTGTGCACTTCACTCGTCATTTCATGCGCCTTAAGGTGCCGCTTAGCCCATTACGCTATCTGAAATAGGAACGACTTAAATTGAACAAATGTGATAGAATTTCGCGGAATTCTTATATTAACCATAATTTAAAATGACCTAATCGGATCTCTGATTGCCCTATCATAGAAGTTTAATAGAGCATTTTACTCGTCATTCCATGCGCTTTAAGGTGCCGCTTAGCCCAAATGCGCTATCTGAAATAGGAGCGACGTAAATTGAACAAATGTGATAAAATTAAGCTGAATTCTTATATTAACAATAATATGAAATGATCTAATCGGGTCTCTGATTGCCCTATCATAGATGTTTAATAGTGCATTGTACTCGCCATTTCATGCGCTTTAAGGTGCCGCTTAATCCAATGTGCTTTCTGAAAAAGGATCGACGTAAATTGAACAAATGTGATAGAATTACGCAGAATTCTTATATTAACCATAATTTAAAATGACCTAATCGGATCTCCGATTGCCCTACCCGAGAAGTTTAGTAGTGCATTTTACTCGACATTTCATGCGCTTTAAGGTGCCGCGTCGCACAATACGCTACCGGAAATAGGAGCGACGTAAATTGAACAAATGTGATAGAATTACGTAGAACTCTTATATTAATCATAATATAAGATGATCTAATCGGGTGTCTCATTGCCCTATCACAGAAGTTTAATAGTGCATTTTACTCGCCATTTCAGGTGCTTTAAGGTGCCGTTTAGTCCAATACGCTATCTGAAATAGGAGCGTCGTAAATTTAACAAATGTGATAGAATTACACTGAATTTTTATATGAATCATAATATAAGATGATCTAAGCGGGTCTCTGATTGCACTACCCTAGATGTTTAGTAGTGCATTTTACTCGACATTTCATGCGCTTTAAGATGCCGCCTATCTCAATACGATATCTGGTGTAGGAGCGACGTGAATTGGACAAATGTAATAGAGTTACGATGAATTCTTAAATTAACAATAATGTAAGATGATCTAATCGGGATTCTGATTGCCCTATCCTAGAAATTTAATAGTGCATTTTACTCGTCATTTCATACGCTTTAAGGTGCCGCCTAGCCCAATACGCTATCTGAAATAGGAGCGACGTAAATTGAACAAATGCGATAGAATTTCGATGAATTCTTATATTAACCATAATTGAAAATGATCTAATCGGGTCTCTGATTGCCCTATCAAAGAACTTTAGTAGTGCATTTTACTCGTCATTTCATGCGCTTTAAGGTGCCGTATTGCCCAAACCGCAATCTGAAATTGGAGCGACGTAAATTGAACAAATGTGATAGAATTACCCAGAATTCTTATATTAACCATGATATAGAATGATCTAATCCGGTCTCTGATTGCCCTATCATAGAAGTTTAATAGTGCATTTAACTCGACATTCCATGCGCTTTAAGGTGCCGACTAGCCCAATAAGATATCTGATATTGCAGCTACGTAAATGGAACAAGTGTTATAGAGTTTCGCTGAACTCTTAAATTAACCATAATATAAAATGATCTAATCGGGTCTCTGTTTGCCCTACCCTAGAAGTTTAACAGAGCATTTTACTCGACATTTCATGCGCTTTAAGATGCTACCTTGCCCATTACGCTATCTGAAATAGGGGCGACGTAAATTGAACTAATGTGATAAAATTATGTTGCATTCTTATATTTACACTAATACAAAATGATCTAATCGGGTCTCTGATTGCCCTATCATAGAAGTTTAATTGTGCATTTTACTCGACATTTCACGCGTTTTAAGGTGACGCCTAACCTAATACGCTATATGACATAGGAGCGACATAAATTGAACAAATGTGATAAAATTACGTTGCATTCTTATATTAGCAATAATATGGAATGATCTAATCCGGTCTCTGATTGCCCTATCATAGAAGTTTAATAGTGCATTTTGCTCGACATGGCATGCGCTTTATGATGCCACCTAGCCCAATACGCTATCTGAAATAGAAGCCTCGTAAATTGAACAAATGTGATAGAATTACGCAGAATTCTTATATTAACCATAATTTAAAATGATCTAATCGGGTCTCTGATTGTCCTATCGTAGATGTTTAGTAGTGCATTTTACTCCTCATTCCATGCGCTTTAAGGTGCCGACTAGCCCAATAAGCTACCTGATATTGCAGCTACGTAAATTGAACAAGTGTTATAGAGTTTCGATGAATTCTTAAATTAACCATAATATAAAATGATCTAATCGGGTCTCTGTTTGCCCTACCCTAGAAGTTTAACAGAGCATTTTACGCGACATTTCATGCGCTCTAAGATGCTACCTAGCCCAATACGCTATCTGAAATAGGGGCGACGTAAATTGAACTAATGTGATAAAATTACGTTGCATTCTTATATTAACAATAATATAAAATGATCTAATCGGGTCTCTGATTGCCCTATCATAGAAGTTTAATTGTGCATTTTACTCGACATTTCATGCGCTTTAAGTTGCCTGCTAGCCCAATACGCTATCTGAAATAGGGGCAACGTAAATTGAACAAATGTGATAAAATTTCGCAGAATTCTTATATTAACCATAATATAAGATGGCCTAATCGGGTCTCTGTTAGCCCTATCCGAGAAGTTTGGTAGTGCATTTTACTCGCGATTCCACGCGCTTTAAGATGCCGCCTAGCCCAGTACGCTATCTGAAATAGGAGCGACGTAAATCGAACAAGTGTGATAGAATTACGCAGAATTCTTATATTAACCATAATATAGAATCATCTAATCGGGTCTCTGATTGCCGTATCATAGATGTTTAATAGTGCATTTTACTCGACATTTCATGCGCTTTAAGGTGCCGCCTTGCCCAATATGGTATCTGAAATTGGAGCTACGTAAATTTAACAAGTGTGATAGAGTTTCTCTGAATTCATAAATTAACCATAATATAAAATGATCTAATCGGATCTCTGATTGCCCTATCATAGAAGTTTAATAGTGCATTTTACTCAACATTTCATGCGCTTTATGATGCAACCTAGCCCAATACGCTATCTGAAATTGGAGCTACGTAAATTGAACAAGGGTGATAGAATTTAGCTGAGTTCTTATGTTAACCATAATATAAAATGATCTAATCGGGTCTCTGTTTGCCCTACCCTGGAATTTTAATAGTGCATTTTACTCGACATTTCATGCGCTTTAAGGTGCCGCCTAGCCCAATACGCTATCTGAAATAGGAGCGACGTAAATTGATCAAATGTGATAGAATTACTCAGAATTCTTATATAAACCGTAATTTAAAATGATCTAATCGGGTCCCTGATTGCGCTATCATAGAAGTTTAACAGTGCATTTTACTGGTCATTTCCTGCGCTTTAAGGTGCCGCCTACCGCAATACGCTATCTGAAGTTGGAGCGACGTAAATTAAACAAATGTGATAGAATTTCGCTGAATTCTTATATTAACCATAATATAAAATGATCTAATCAGGTCTCTGATTGCCCTGTCCTAGAAGGTGAGTAGTGAATTTTACTCGGCATTCCACGCGCTTTAAGATGCCACCTAGCAAAATACGCTATCTGAAATAGGAGCGACGTAAATTGAACAAATGTGATAGAATTACGCTGCATTCTTATATTAATCATAATATAAGATGACCTAATCGGGTCTCTGATTGCCCTATCCTAGAAGCTCAGTAGTGCATTTTACTTTTCATTTCATGCGCTTTAAGATGCCGCTTAGCCGAATACGCTATCGGAAGTAGGAGCGACGTAAATTGAACAAATGTGATAGAATTACGCAGAATTCTTATATTAACCATAACATAAAATGATATAATGGGGTCTCTGATGGCCGTATCCGAGAAGGTTAGTAGTGCATTTCATTCGCCGTTTCATGCGCTTTAAGATGATGCCTAGCTCAATGCGATATCTGGTGTAGGATCAACGTGAATTGGACAAATGTGATAGAGTTACGATGAATTCTTAAATTAGCAATAATATAAGATGTTCTAATCGGGATTCTGATTGCCCTATCCTAGAAGTTTAGTAGTTCATTTTACTCGTCATTGCATGCGCTTTAAGGTGCCGCCTAGCCCAATACGCTATTTGAAATAGGAAGGTCGTAAATTGAACAAATGTGATAGAATTACGCTGAATTCTTATATTAATCATAATATAAGATGACCCAATCGGGTCTCTGATCGCCCTATCATAGAAGTTTAATAGTGCATTTTACTGACCATTTCATGCGCTTCAAGGTGCCGTTTAGCCCAATACGCAATTTGAAATAGGAAGGTCGTAAATTGAACAAATGTGATAGAATTTCGCGGAATTCTTATATTAAACATAATTTAAAATGACCTAATCGGATCTCTGATTGCCCTATCATAGAAGTTTAATAGTGCATTTTACTCGACATTTCATGTGCTTTAAGATGCCGCCTCGCCCAATACGCTATCTGAAATAGGAGCGTCGTAAGTTGAACAAATCTGATAGAATTACGCTGAATTCTTAAATTAACCATAATATGAAATGGTGTAATCGGCCGTCTGTTTACCCTACCCTAGAAGTTTAATATTGCATTTTACACGTCATTTCATGCGTTTTAAGGTGCCGCCTATCCCAAATACGCTATCTGAAATAGGAGCGACGTAAATTGAACAAATGTGATAGAATTACGCTGTATACTTATATTAACAATAATATAAAATGATCTAATCGGGTCTCTGTGTGCCCTAAACTAGAAGTTAAATTGTGCACTTCACTCGTCATTTCATGCGCCTTAAGGTGCCGCTTAGCCCATTACGCTATCTGAAACAGGAACGAAGTAAATTGAACAAATGTGATAGAATTTCGCGGAATCCTTATATTAACCATAATATAAAATGATCTAATCGGGTCTCTGATTGCCCTACCCTAGAAGTTTAATAGTGCATTTTACTCGACATATCATGCGCTTTAAGAAGCCTTCTAGCCTAATACGCTATCTGAAATAGGGGCGACGTAAATTGATCAAATGTGATAAAATTAAGCTGAATTCTTATATTAACAATAATATGAAATGATCTAATCGGGTCTCTGATTGCCCTATCATAGAAGTTTAATAGTCCATTGTACTCGCCATTTCATGCGCTTTAAGGTGCCGCTTAACCCAATATGCTTTCTGAAAACGGATCGACGTAAATTGAACAAATGTGACAGAATTACGCAGAATTCTTATATTAACCATAATTTAAAAAGACCTAATCGGATCTCCGATTGCCCTACCCGAGAAGTTTAGTAGTGCATTTTACTCGACATTTCATGCGCTTTAAGGTGCCGCCTCGCACAATACGCTACCGGAAATAGGAGCGACGTAAATTGAACAAATGTGATAGAATTACGTAGAACTCTTATATTAACCATAATTTAAAATGATCTAATAGGGTCTCTGATTGCCCCATAATAGAAGTTTAATAGTGCATTTTACTCGTCATTTCATGCGCTTTAAGGTGCAGCCTAGCCCAATACGCTATCTGAAATTGGAGCTGCGTAAATTGAATAAATGTGATAGAGTTACGCAGAATTCTTATATTAACTATAACATAAAATGATCTAATCGGGTCACTGATTGCCCTGTCAAAGTAGCTCAGTAGTGCATTTTACTCGTCATTAGATGCGCTTTAAGGTGCCGCTTATCCCAATACACTATCTGAAATAGGAGCGACGTACATTGAACAAATATGATAGAATTTCGCTGAATTCTTATATTAACCATAATATAAAATGATCTAATCGGGTCTCTGATTGCCCTATCATAGAAGGTTAGGAGTGCATTTTGCTCGTCATTCCACGCGCTTTAAGTTGCCGCCAAGCCCAATATATTATCTGGAATAGGAGCGACGTAATTTGAACAAATGTGATAGAATTACGCTGAATTCTTATATTAATCATAATATAAGATGACCTAATCGTGTCTCTGATTGCCCTATCCGAGAAGTTTAGTAGTGCATCTTACTCGACATTTCATGCGCTTTAAGATGCCGCTTAG
The DNA here is from genome assembly GCA_916610135.2 of Macropis europaea. NCBI lineage: Eukaryota > Metazoa > Arthropoda > Insecta > Hymenoptera > Melittidae > Macropis > Macropis europaea. The sequence continues at coordinate 17,031 of CAKAJE020002093.1, forward strand.
ACGAATACGCTATCTGAAGCAGGAGCGACGTAAATTGAACAAATGTGATAGAATTACGCAGAATCCTTATATTAACCATAATATAATATGATCTATTCGGGTCTCTGAGTGCCCTATCATAGAAGTTTAATAGTGCATTTTACTCGTCATTTCATGCGTTTTAAGGTGCCGCCTATCCCAAATACGCTATCTGAAATAGGAGCGACGTAAGTTGAACAAATGTGATAAAATTACGCTGAATTCTTATATTAACCATAATATAAAATGATCTATTCGTGTCTCTGATTGCCCTATCCTAGAAGTTTAGTAGTGCATTTTCTCGACATTTCATGTGCTTTAAGATGCCACCTAGCACAATACGCTATCTGAAATAGGGGCGACGTAAATTGAACAAATGTGATAACATTACGCCGAATTCTTATATTAACAATAATAGAAAATAATCTAATCGTGTCTCCGATTGTCCTATCGTAGAAGTTCGATAGTGTATTTTACTCGTCATTTCATGCGCTTTAAGGTACCGTTTAGCCCAATACGATATCTGAAATAGGAGCGACGTAAATTGAACAAATGTAATAGAATTACGCAGAATTCTTATATTAACCATAATATATAATGATCTAATCGGGTCTCTGATTGCCCTATTATAGAAGTTTAATAGTGCATTTTACTCGACATTCCATGCGCTTTATGATGCCGCCTATCCCAATACGCTATCTGTACTAGGAGCGACGTAAGTTGAACAAATCTGATAGAATTACGCTGAATTCTTAAATTAACCATAGAATGAAATGGTGTAATCGGCCGTCTGTTTACCCTACCCTAGAAGTTTAATATTGCATTTTACTCGTCATTTCATGCGCTTTAAGGTGCCCCTTAGCCCAATACGCTATCTGAAATAGGAGCGACGTAATTTGAACAAATGTGATAAAATTTCGCTGAATTCTTATATTAACCATAATATAAGATGACCTAATCGGGTCTCTGTTTGCCCTACCCTAGAATTTTAATAGTGCATTTTGCTCGACATGTCATGCGCTTTATGATGCACCCTAGCCCAATACGCTATCTGAAATAGGGGCTACGTAAATTGAACAAGTGCGATAAAATTACGCCGAATTCTTATATTAACAATAATATAAAATGATCTAACCGTCCCTCCGATTGCCCTATCATAGAAGTTTAATTGTGCATTTTACTCGTCATTTCATGCGCTTTAAGGTGCCGCTTAGCCCAATACGCTATATGAAATAGGAGCGACGTAAATTGAACAAATGTGATAGAATTACGCAGAATTCTTATGTTAACAATAATATAATATGATCTAATCGGGTCTCTGTTTGCCCTACCCTAGAATTTTAAAAATTCATTTTACTCGTCATTTAATGTGTTTTAAGGTGCCGCTTAGCCCAATACGCTATCTGAAATAGGGGCGACGTAAATTCAACAAATGTGATATAATTTCGCTGAATTCTTATATTAACCATAATATACAATGATCTAATCGGGTCTCTGATTGCCCTATCATAGAAGGTTGTGGTGCATTTTACTCGACATTTCGTGCGCTTTAAGATGCCGCTTAGCCCAGTACGCTACCTGAAGTAGGAGCGACGTAAATTGAACAAATGTGATAGAATTTCGCTGAATTCTTATATTAACCATAATATAAGATGACCTAATCGGGTCTCTGACGGCCCTATCCGAGAAGTTTGGTAGTGCATTTTACTCGACATTTCATGCGCTCTAAGATGCCAACTTGCCCAATACGCTATCTGAAATATGGGCGACGTAAATTGAACAAATGTGATAAAATTTCGCAGAATTCTTATATAAACCATAATATAATACGATCTATTCGGGTCTCTGATTGCCCTATCGTAGAAGTTTAATAGAGCATTATGCTCGCCATTTCATGCGCTTTAAGGTGCCGCTTAGTCCAATACGCTATCTGAAATAGGTGCGACGTAAATTGAACAAATGTGATAGAATTTCGCTGAATTCTTATATTAACCATAATATAAGATGACCTAATCGGGTCTCTGACGGCCCTATCCGAGAAGTTTGGTAGTGCATTTTACTCGACATTTCATGCGCTTTAAGATGCCGCCTAGTCCAATACGCTATCTGAAATAGGAGCGACGTAAATTGAACAAATGTGATAGAATTTCGCTGAATTCTTATATTAACCTTACTGTAAAATGATCTAATCGGGTCTCTGTTCGCCCTACCCTAGAAGTTTAATAGTTCATTTCATTCGTCACCTCATGCGCTTTGAGATGCCGCTTAGCCCAATACGCTAACTGTAATAGGAGCGACGTAAATTGGACAAATGTGATAGAATTTCGCTGAATTCTTATATTAACCATAATATAAAATGATCTAATCGGGTCTCTGTTTGCCCTACCCTAGAATTTTAATAGTGCATTTTACTCGACATTTCATGCGCTTTAAGATGCCACCTAGCCCAATACGCTATCTGAAATAGGCGCGACGTAAATTGAACAAATGTGATAAAATTACGCTGAATTCTTATATTAATCATAATATAAAATAATCTAATCGGGTCTCTGTTTGCCCTACCCTAGAAGTTGAATTGTGCATTTTACTCGATATTTCATGCGCTTTAAGATGTCGCCTTGCCAAATACGCTATCTGAAATAGGGCGACGTAAATTGAACAAATGTGATCAAGTTACGCTGAATTCATATATATTAACAATAATATAAAATGATCTAAACGGGTCTCTGATTGCCCTATCATAGAAGTTTCATAGTGCATTTTACTCGTCATTTCATGCGCTTTAAGGTGTCACTTAGCCCAATACGCTATCTGAAATAGGCGCGACGTGAATTGAACAAATGTGATAGAATTACGCAGAATTCTTATATTAACCATAATATAAAATGATCTAATCGGGTCTCTGTTTGACCTACCCCCGACGTTTAATAGTGCATTTTACTCGACATTTTATGCGCTTTAAGAGGCCACCTATCCCAATACGCTCTCTGAAATAGGGGCGACGTAAATTGAACGAATGTGATAAAATTACGCTGAATTCTTATATTAACAATAATATAAAATGATCTAATCGGGTCTCCGATTGCCCTATCATAGAAGTTTAGTAGTGCATTTTCCTCGTCATTTCATGCGCTTTAAGGAGCCGCTTAGCCCAGTACGCCATCTGAAATAGGAGCGACATAAATTGAACATATGTGATAGAATTTCGCAGAATTCTTATATTAACCATAATATAAAATGATCTACTCTGGTCTCTGATTGCCCTATCATAGAAGGTTAGTAGGGCATCTTTCTCGGCATTCCACGCGCTTTAAGATGCCGCCTAGCCCAATGCGCTATCTGAAATAGGAGCGTCGTAAATTGAACAAATGTGATAGAATTTCGCTGAATACTTATATTAACCATAATATAAGATGACCTAATCGGGTCTCTGATTGCCCTATCATAGAAGTTTAGTGCTACATTTTACTCGAAATTTCATGCGCTTTAAGATGCTGCCTCGCCCAATACACTATCTGAAATAGGAGCGACGTAAATTGAACAAATGTGATAGAATTTCGCTGAATTCTTATATTAACAATAATATATAATGATCTAATCGGGTCTCTGTTTGCCCTATCCGAGAAGTTTAGTAGTGCATTTTACTCGACATTTCATGCGTTTTGAGATGCCGCACAGCCCAATACGTTATCTGAAATAGGAGCGTCGTAAATTGAACAAATGTAATAGAATTACACTGAATTATAATATTAATCATAATATAAGATGATCTAACCTGGTCTCCGGTTGCCCTATCCTAGAAGTTTAATAGTGCATTTTAGTCGTCATTTCATGCGCTTTAAGGTGCCGCTTGTCCCAATACGCTATCTGAAATAGGAGCGACGTAAATTGAACAAATGTGATAGAATTACGCAGAATTCTTATATTAACCATAATATAAAATGATCTAGTCGGGTCTGTGATTGCCCTATCATAGAAAGTTAGTAGCGCATTTTACTCGTCATTCCACGCGCTTTAAGATGCCGCCTAGCCCAATACGCTATCAGAAATAGGAGCGACGTATATTGAACAAATGTGATAAAATTTCGCTGAATCCTTATATTAACCATAATATAAAATGATCTAATCGGGTCTCTGATTGCCCTATCATAGAAGGTTAGGAGTGCATTTTACTCGTCATTCCGCGCGCTTTAACATGCCGCTTAGCCCAATACGCTGTCTGAAGCAGGAGCGACGTAAATTGAACAAACGTGATAGAATTACGCAGAATTCTTATATTAACCATAATATAAGAGGATCTAATCGGGTCTTTGGTTGCTCTATCATAGAAGTTTAATAGTGCATTGTTCTCTGCATTTCATGCGCTTTAAGGTGCCGCTTATCCCGATACGCTATCTGAAGTTGGAGCGACGTAAATTGAACAAATGTGATAGAATTACGCTGAATTCTTATATTAATCATAATATAAGATGACCTATTCGGGTCTCTGATTGCCCTATCATAGAAGTTTAATAGTGCATTTTACTCGTCATTTCATGCGCTTTAAGGTGCCGTTCAGCCCAATCCGCTATATCAAATTGGAGATACGTAAATTGAACAAATGTGATAGAATTACGCATAATTCTTATATTAACCATAATATAAAATGATCTAATCGGGTCTCTGATTGCCCTATCATAGAAGTTTAATAGTGCATTTTACTTGTCATTTCATGCGCTTTAAGGTGCCGCTTAGCCCAATACGCTATTTGACATAGGAGCGACGTAAATTGAACAAATGTGATAGACTTTCGCGGAATTCTTATATTAACCATAATATAAAATGATCTAATCGGGTCTCTGATTGCCCTATCATAGAAGGTTAGTAGTGCATTTTACTCGTCATTTCATGCGCTTTATGATGCCGCCTAGCCCAATACGCTCTCTGAAATTGGAGCTACGTAAATTGAACAAGTGTGATAGATCTCCGCTGAATTCTTAAATTAACCATAATATAAAATGATCTGATCTGGTCTGTGTTTGCCATACCCTAGAAGTTTAATAGTGCATCTTACTCGACATTTCATGCGCTTTAAGATGCCACCTATCCCAATACGCTATCTGAAATTGGAACTACGTAAATTAAACAAATGTGATAGAGGTACGACGAATTCTTAAATTAACCATAATATACGATGATCTAATCGGGTCTCTGATTGCCCTATCCGAGAAGTTTAGTAGTGCATTCTACTCGTCATTTCATGCGCTTTAAGGTGCCGCCTAGCCCAATACGCTATCTGAAATGGGAGCTACGTAAATTGACCAAATGTGATAGAGTTTTGACGAATTCTTAAATTAACCATAACATAAAATGATCTAATCGGGTCCCTGATTGCCCTATCATAGAAGGTTAGTAGTGCATTTTACTCGTCAGTCCACGCGCTTTAAGATGCCGCCCAGCCCAATATACTGTCTGAAATAGGAGCGACGTAAATTGAACAAATGTGATGGAATTTCGTTGAATTCTTATATTAACAATAGTACAAAATGATTTAATTGTGTCTCTGATGGCCGAATCCGAGGAGCTTAAGAGATCATTTTACTGGACATTTCATGCGCTTTAAGATGCCGCCTAGCTCAATATGCTATCCGGAATAGGAGCGACGTAAACTGAACAAATGTGATAGAATTACGCTGAATTCTTATATTAATCATAGTATAAGATGACCTTGTCGGGTCTGTCATTGCCCTATCCGGGAAGTTTAGTAGTGCATTTTACTCGACATTTCATGCGCTTTAAGATGCCGCCTCGCCCAATTGGCTATCTGAAATAGGAGCGTCGTAAATTGGACAAATGTGGTAGAATTACACAGAATTCTTATATTAACCATAATATAAAATGATCTAATCGGGTCTCTGATTGCCCTATCATAGAAGGTTAGTAGTGCATTTTACTCGTCATTCCACGCGCTTTAAGATGCCGCCTAGACCAATATACTATCTGAAATAGCAGCTACTTAAATTGAACAAATGTAATAGAATTACGCTGCATTCTTATATTAACCATAATATAAAATGATCTAATCGGATCTCTTATTGCCCTATCTTAGAAGTTTAATAGTGAATTTTACTCGTCATTTAATGCGCCTTATGGTACCGCTTAGCCCAATACGCTATCTGAAACAGGAGCGACGTAAATTGAACAAATGTGATAGAATTTCGCTGGATTCTTATATTAACCATAATATAAATTGATCTAATCGGGTCTCTGATTGCCCTATCAAAGAAGTTGAGTAGTGCATTTTACTCGTTATTTCATGCGCTTTAAGATGCCGTATCTCCCAATCCGCTATCTGAAATTGGAGATACGTAAATTGAACAAATGTGATAGAGTTCCGCTGAATTCTTATACTAACCATAATATAAAATGATCTAATCGCGTCTCTGATTGCCCTATCTTAGAAGTTTAATAGTGCATTTTACTCGTCATTTCACGCGCTTTAAGGTACCGCCTAGCCCAATACGCTATCTGAAATTGGAGCTGCATAAATTGAATAAATGTGATAGAGTTACGCAGAATTCTTATATTAACCATAACATAAAATGATCTAATCGGGTCTCTGATTGCCCTATCAAAGAAGTTTAGAAGTGCACTTTACTCGTCATTTAATGCGCTTTAAGATGTCGCCTCGCCCAATACGCTATCTGAAATAGGAGCGACGTAAATTGAACAAATATGATAGAATCTCGCTGAATCCTTATATTGACCATAATATAAAATCATCTAATCGGGTCTGTGATTGCCCTATCCTAGAAGTTTAGTAGTGCATTTTACTCGTCATTTCATGCGCTTTAAGATGCCACCTAGCCCAATACGCTATCTGAAATTGGGGCGACCTTAACTGAACAAATGTGATAAAATTTCGCTGAATTCTTATATTAACCATAATATAAGATGACCTAATCGGGTCTCCGATTGCCCTATCCGAGAAGTTTAGTAGTGCATTTTACTTGACATTTCATGCGCTTTAAGATGCCGCCCAGCCCAATACGCTATCTGCAATAGGAGCGACGTAAATTGAACAAATGTGATAGAATTTATTTGAATTCTTATATTAACAATAGTACAAAATGATTTAATTGGGTCTCTGATGGCCGAATCCGAGGAGCTTAAGAGATCATTTTACTGGACATTTCATGCGCTTTAAGATGCCACCTAGCTCAATATGCTATCCGGAATAGGAGCGACGTAAATTGAACAAATGTGATAGAGTTCCGCTGAATTCTTGTACTAACCATAATATAAAATGATCTAATCGCGTCTCTGATTGCCCTATCTTAGAAGTTTAATAGTGCATTTTACTCGCCATTTCATGCGCTTTAAGGTGCCGCTTAGCCCAATACGCTATCTGAAATAGGAGCGACGTAAATTGGACAAATGTGATAGAATTACGCAGTATTCTTATATTAACCATAATATAATACGATCAATTCGGGTCTCTGATCGCCCTATCATAGAAGTTTAATAGTGCATGTTACTCGTCATTTCATGCGCTTCAAGGTGCCGTTTGGCCCAATACGCTATGTGGAATAGGAGCGACGTAAATTGAACAAATGTGATAGAATTACACTGAATTCTTGTATTAATCATAATATAAGATGATCTAATCGGGTCTCTGTTTGCCCTACCCTAGAAGTGTAATAGTGCATTTTACTCGACATTTCATGCGGTTTAAGATGCAACCTAGCTCAATACGCTATCTCAAATAGCGGCGACGTAAATTGAACAAATGTGATAAAATTACGCTGAATTCTTATATTAACAATAATATAAAATGATCAAACCGGGTCTCTGATTGCCCTATCATAGAAGTTTAATAGTGCATTTTACTCGACATTTCATGCGCTTTAATATGCCGCCTCGCCCAATACGCTACCTGAAATAGGAGCGACGTAAATGGAACAAATGTAATAGAATTACGCAGAATTCATATATTAACCATAATATAGAATGATATAATCGTGTCTCTGATTGCCCTGTCATAGAAGACTAATAGTGCATTTTACTCGACATTTCATGCGCTTTAAGGTGCCGCTTAGCCCAATACGCTATCCGAAATAGGAGCGACGTAAATTGAACAAATGTGATAGAATTTCGCTGAATTCTTAAATTAACCATAATATAAAATGATCTAATCGGGTCTCTGATTGCCCTATCATAGAAGGTTGGTAGTGCATTTGACTCGTCATTCCAAGCGCTTTAAGATGCCACCTAGCCCAATACGCTATCTGAAATAGGGGCGACGTAAATTGAACAAATGTGATAAAATTTCGCTGAATTCTTATATTAACCATAATATAAGGTGACCTAATCGGGTCTCTGATTGTCCTATCCGAGAAGTTTAGCAGTGCATTTTACTCGTCATTTCATGCGCTTTAAGGTGCCGCTTAGCCCAATACGCTATCTGAAATTGGAGCGACATAAATTGAACAAATGCGATTAATTTACGTTGAATTCTTATATTAACAATAATATAAAATGATCTAATCTAGTCTCTGATTGCCCTATCATAGAAGTTTAATAGTGCATTTTACTCGCCACTTCATGCGTTTTAAGGTGCCGCTTAGCCCAATGCGCTATCTGAAATAGGAGCGACGTAAATTGAACAAATGTGATAGAATTTCGCTGAATTCTTATATTAACCATAATATAAGATGTCCTAATCGGGTCTCTGATTGCCCAAATCCGTGAACTTTAGTAGTGCATATTACTCGGCATTCCACGCGCTTTAAGATGCCGTCTAGCCCAATATAATATCTGAAATAGGAGCGACGTAAATTGAACAAATGTGATAGAATTACGCTGCATTCTTAAATTAGTCATAATATAAGATGATCTAATCGGGTCTCTGGTCGCCCTACCGATAGAAGTTTAACAGTGCATTTCACTCGGCATTTCATGCGCTTTGAGATGCCGCATAGCCCAATACGCTATCTGAAATAGGAGCGACGTATATTGAACAAATGTGATAAAATTACGTTGAATTCTTATATTAACAATAATATAAAATGATCTAATCGGGTCCCTGATTGCCCTATCCGAGAAGTTTAGAAGTGCATTTTACTCGACATTTCATGCGATTTAAGATGCCGCCTATTCCAATACGCTATCTGAAACTGGAGCTACGTAAATTGAACAAACGTGATAGAATTACGCAGAATTCTTATATTAACCATAATATAATACGACCTATTCGGGTCTCTGATTGCCCTATCATAGAAGTTTAATAGTGCATTTTACTCGTCATTTCATGCGCTTTAAGGTGCCGCCTAGCCCAATACGCTATCTGAAATAGGAGCGACATAAATTGAACAAATGTGATAAAATTACGTTGAATTCTTATATTAACAATAACATAAAATGATCTAATCGGGTCTCTGATTGCCCTATCATAGAAGTTTAATATCGCATTTTACTCGACATTTCATGCGCTTTAAGATGCCACCTAGCCCAATACGCTATCTGAAATAGGGGCGACGTAAATTGAACGAATGTGATAAAATTACGTTGAATTCTTATATTAACAATAATATAAAATGATCTAATCGGGTCTCTGATTGCCCTATCCGAGAAGTTTAGAAGTGCATTTTACTCGACATTTCATGCGATTTAAGATGCCGCCTATTCCAATACGCTTATCTGAAACTGGAGCTACGTAAATTGAACAAACGTGATAGAATTACGCAGAATTCTTATATTAACCATAATATAATACGACCTATTCGGGTCTCTGATTGCCCTATCATAGAAGTTTAATAGTGCATTTTACTCGTCATTTCATGCGCTTTGAGGTGCCGCCTAGCCCAATACGCTATCTGAAATAGGAGCGACATAAATTGAACAAATGTGATAAAATTACGTTGAATTCTTATATTAACAATAACATAAAATGATCTAATCGGGTCTCTGATTGCCCTATCATAGAAGTTTAATATCGCATTTTACTCGACATTTCATGCGCTTTAAGATGCCACTTAGCCCAATACGCTATCTGAAATAGGGGCGACGTAAATTGAACAAATGTGATTGAATTACGCAGAATTCTTATATTAACCATAATATAATACGATCTATTCGGGTCTCTGATTGCCCTATCATAGAAGTTTAATAGTGCATTTTACTCGACATTTCATGCGCTTTAAGATGCCGCCTAGTCCAATACGCTATCTGAAATTGGAGCTACGTAAATTAAACAAATGTTATAGAATTTCGCTGAATTCTTATATTATCCATAATATAAAATGATCTAATCGGGTCTCTGATTGCCCTATCATAGAAGGTTGGTAGTGCATTTTACTCGTCATTTCATGCGCTTTAAGGTCCCGCCTAGCCCAATACGCTATCTGAAATAGGTGCGGCGTAAATTGAACAAATGTGATAGGAATACACTGAATTCTTATATTAACCATAATACATAATGATCTAATGCGGTCTCTGATTGCCCTTCCATAAAAGTTTAATAGTGCATTTTACTCATCATTTCATGCGCTTTGAGGTGCCGCTTAGCACAATACGCTAACCGAAATAGGAGCGACGTAAATTGAACAAATGTGATAGAAATTCGCTGAATTCTTATATTAACCATAATTTAAAATGATCTAAACGGGTCTCTGATTGCCCTATCATAGAAGTTTCACAGTGCATTTTACTCGTCATTTCATGCGCTTTAAGGTGCCACTTAGCCCAATCCGCTATCTAAAATAGGAGCGACATAAATTGAGCAAGTGGGATAGAATTACGCTGAATTCTTATATTAATCATAATATAAGATGACCTAATCGGGTCTCTGATTGCCCTATCCTAGAAGTTTAGTAGTGCATTTTACTCGAAATGTCATGCGCTTTAAGATGTCGCTTAGCCCAATACGCTATCTGAAATAGGGGCGACGTAAATTGAACAAATGTGATAAAATTACGCCGCATTCTTATATTAATCATAATATAAGATGACCTAGTCGGGCCTCTGATTGCCCTATCATAGAAGTTTACTAGTGCATTGTACTCATCATTTCATGCGCTTTAAGGTGCCGCCTAGCCAAATATGCTATCTGAAATTGGAACTACGTAAATTGAACAAGTGTGAGTGAGTTTCGCTGAATTCTTAAATTAACCATGATATAAAATGATCTAGTCGGGTCTCTGATTGCCCCACCAAAGAAGTTTAGTAGTGCAATTTACTCGCCATTTCATGCGCTTTAAGGTGCCGTCTAGCCCAATCCGCTATCTGAAATTGGAGCGACGTAAATTGAACAAATGTGACAGAATTTCGCTGAATTCTAATATTAACCATAATATAAAATGATCAAATCGGGTCTCTGATTGCCCTATCATAGAAAGTTAGTAGAGCATTTTACTAGCCATTCCACGCGCTTTAAGATGCCGCCTAGCCCAATACGCTGTCTGAAATAGGAGCGACGTAAATTGTACAAATGTGATAGAATTTCGCTGAATTCTTATATTAAACATAATATAAAATGATATAATCTCGGGTGTCTGATTGCCCTATCATAGAAGGTTAGTCGTGCATTTTACTCGACATTCCACGCGCTTTAAGATGCCGCCTAGCCAATACGCTATGTGAAGTAGGAGCGACGTAAATTGAATAAATGTGATAGTATTTCCCTGAATTCTTATATTAACCACAATTTAAAATGATCTAATCGGGTCTTTGATTGCCCTATCATAGAAGTTTAATAGTGCATTTTACTCGTCATTTCATGCGCTTTAAGGTGCTTTCTAGCCCAATCCGATATCTGAAATAGGGGCGACGTAAGTTGCACAAGTGTGATAGAGTTTCGCTGAATTCTTAAATTAACCATAATATAACATGATCTAATCGGGTCTCTGTTTACCCTGCCCTAGAAGTTTAATAGTGCATTGCACTCGACATTTCATGCGCTTTAAGATGCCACCTAGCCCAATACGCTATCTGAAATAGGAGCGACGTAAATTGAACAAATGAGATAAAATTACGCCGAATTCTCATATTAACAATAATATAAAATGTTCTAAACGGGTCTCTGATTGACCTATCATAGAAGTTTCACAGTGCATTTTACTCGTCATTTTATGCGCTTTAAGGTGCCGCTTAGCCCAATACGCTATCTGAAATAATAACGACGTAAATTGAACAAATGTGATAGAAATACACTGAGTTCTTATATTAACCATAATATAAAATGATCTAATGGGGTCTCTGATTACCCTTTCATAAAAGTTTAATAGTGCATTTTACTCGTCATTTCATGCGCTTTGAGATGCCGCTTAGCACAACACGCTCTGTGAAATAGGAGCGACGTAAATTGAACAAATGTGATAAAATTACGTTGAATTCTTATATTAACAATAATATAAAATGATCTAATCGGGTCTCTGTTTGCCCTACCCAAGAAGTTTAAAAGTGCATTTTACTTGCCATTCCACGCGCTTTATGATGCCGCCTAGCCCAATACGCTATCTGAAATAGGAGCGACGTAAACTGAACAAATGTGATAGAATTTCGCAGAATTCTTATATTAACCATAATATAATATGATCTATTCGGGTCTCTGACTGCCCTATCATAGAAGTTTAATAGTGCATTTTACTCGCCATTCCACGCTCTTTAAGATGCCGCCTAGCCCAATACGCTATCTGAAATTGGAGCTACGTAAATTGAACAAACGTGATAGAATTACACAGAATTCTTATATAAACCATAATATAATACTATCTATTCGGGACCCTGATTGGCCTATCATAGAAGTTTAATAGTGCATGTTACTCGTCATTTCATGCGCTTCAAGGTGCCGTTTGGCCCAATACGCTATCTGAAATAGGAGCGACGTAAATTGAACAAATGTGATAGAATTACACTGAATTCTTGTATTAATCATAATATAAGATGATCTAATCGGGTCTCTGTTTGCCCTACCCTAGAAGTGTAATAGTGCATTTTTACTCGACATTTCATGCGGTTTAAGATGCAACCTAGCTCAATACGCTATCTCAAATAGCGGCGACGTAAATTGAACAAATGTGATAAAATTACGCTGAATTCTTATATTAACAATAATATAAAATGATCAAACCGGGTCTCTGATTGCCCTATCATAGAAGTTTAATAGTGCATTTTACTCGACATTTCATGCGCTTTAATATGCCGCCTCGCCCAATACGCTACCTGAAATAGGAGCGACGTAAATGGAACAAATGTAATAGAATTACGCAGAATTCATATATTAACCATAATATAGAATGATCTAATCGGGTCTCTGATTGGCCTATCTTAGAAGTTTAATAGTGCATTTTACTCGCCATTTCATGCGCCTTAAGGTGCCGCTTAGCCAATATGCTATCTGGAATAGGAGCGACGTAAATTGAACAAATGTGATAGAAGAACGCTGACTTCTTATATTAATCATAATATAAGATGACCTAATCGGGTCTATGACTGCCCTATCCGAGAAGTTTAGAAGTGTATTTTACTCGACATTTCATGCGCTTTAAGTTGCAACCTCGGCCAATACGCTATCTGAAACAGGAGCGTCGCAAATTGAACAAATGTGATAGAATTACAGAGAATTCTTATATTAATCATAATATAAATTGATCTATTCGGGTCTCTGATTGCCTTATCATAGAAGTTTAACAGTGCATTGTACTCGCCATTTCATGCGCTTTAAGGTGCCGCCTAGCCCAATACGCTGTCTGAAATAGGAGCGTCATAAATTGAACAAATGTGATAGAATTTCGCTGAATTGTTATATTAACCATAATTTAAAATGATCTAATCGGGTCTCTGATTACCCTATCATAGAAGTTTAATAGTGCATTTTACTCGCCATTTCATGCGCCTTAAGGTGCCGCTTAGCCCAATATGCTATCTGGAATAGGAGCGACGTAAATTGAACAAATGTGATAGAAGAACGCTGACTTCTTATATTAATCATAATATAAGATGACCTAATCGGGTCTATGACTGCCCTATCCGAGAAGTTTAGAAGTGTATTTTACTCGACATTTCATGCGCTTTAAGTTGCAACCTCGGCCAATACGCTATCTGAAACAGGAGCGTCGCAAATTGAACAAATGTGATAGAATTACAGAGAATTCTTATATTAATCATAATATAAATTGATCTATTCGGGTCTCTGATTGCCTTATCATAGAAGTTTAACAGTGCATTGTACTCGCCATTTCATGCGCTTTAAGGTGCCGCCTAGCCCAATACGCTGTCTGAAATAGGAGCGTCATAAATTGAACAAATGTGATAGAATTTCGCTGAATTGTTATATTAACCATAATTTAAAATGATCTAATCGGGTCTCTGATTACCCTATCATAGAAGTTTAATAGTGCATTTTACTCGCCATTTCATGCACTTTAAGGTACAGCCTAGCCCAAAACGCTATCTGAAATAGGGGCGACGTAAATTGAACAAATGTGATAAAATTACGCTGCATTCTTATATTAACAATAATATAAAATGATATAATCGGGTCTCTGATTGCCCTATCATAGAAGTTTAATGGTGCATTTTGCACGTCATTTCATGCGCTTTAAGGTGCCGTTTAGCCCAATACGCTATCAGAAATAGAAAAGACGTAAATTGAAGAAATGTGATAGAATTTCGCTGTATTCTTATATTAACAACAATGTACAATGATATAATCGGGTCTCTGATTGCCCTATCATAGAAGTTTAATAGTGCATTTTTCTCGTCATTTCATGCGCTTTAAGGTGCCGCGTATCCCAATACGCTATCTGAATTTGGAGCTACGGAAATTGAACAAGTGTGATAGAATTAGGCTGAATTCTTATATTAATCATAAAGAAGAGGACCTAATCGGGTCTCTGATTGCCCTATCATAGTAGTTTAATAGTGCATTTTACTCGTCATTTCATGCGCTTTAAGGTGCCGTCTAGCCCAGGCCGCTATCTGAAATTGGAGCTACGTAAGTTGAACAAATGTGATAGAATTACGCAGAATTCTTATATTTACCATAATATGATACGATCTATTCAGGTCTCTGATTGCCCTATCATAGAAGTTTAATAGTGCATTTTACTCGTCATTTCATGCGCTTTAAGGTGCCGCCTAGCCCACTACGCTATCTGAAATAGGAGCGACACAAATTGAACAAATGTGATAGAATTCCGCAGAATTCTTATATTAACCATAATATAGAATTATCTAATCGGGTCTTTGATTGCCCTATCATAGAAGGTTAGCAGTGCATTTTACTCGTCATTCCACGCGCTTTAAGATGCCGCCCAGCCCAATGCGCTATCTGAAATAGGAGCGACGTAAATTGAACAAATGTGATAGAATTTCGCTGTATCCTTAAATTAACCATAATATAAAATGATCTGATCGGGTCTCTGTTTGCCCTACCCTAGAAGTTTAATAGTGCATTTCACTCGACATTTCATGCGCTTGAAGGTGCCGCTTAGCCCAATACGCTATCTGTAATTGGAGCTACGTAAATTGACAAAATGTGATAGAGTTACGACGAATTCTTAAATTAACCATAATATAAGATGATCTAATCGGGCCTCTGATTGCCCCATGATAGAAGTTTAATAGTGCATTTTGTTCGGCATTTCATGCGCTTTAAGGTGCCGCTTAGCCCAATACGCTATCTGAAATAGGAGCGACGTAAATTGGACAAATGTGATAGAATTACGCAGTATTCTTATATTAACCATAATATAATACGATCAATTCGTGTCTCTGATCGCCCTATCATAGAAGTTTAATAGTGCATGTTACTCGTCATTTCATGCGCTTTAAGATGCCGCCTAGCCCAATACGCTATCTGAAATAGGAGCGACATAAATTGAACAAATGTGATAGAATTACGCAGTATTCTTATATTAACCATAATATAATACGATCAATTCGGGTCTCTGATCGCCCTATCATAGAAGTTTAATAGTGCATGTTACTCGTCATTTCATGCGCTTCAAGGTGCCGTTTGGCCCAATACGCTATGTGAAATAGGAGCGACGTAAATTGAACAAATGTGATAGAATTACACTGAATTCTTGTATTAATCATAATATAAGATGATCTAATCGGGTCTCTGTTTGCCCTACCCTAGAAGTGTAATAGTGCATTTTACTCGACATTTCATGCGGTTTAAGATGCAGCCTAGCTCAATACGCTATCTCAAATAGCGGCGACGTAAATTGAACAAATGTGATAAAATTACGCTGAATTCTTATATTAACAATAATATAAAATGATCAAACCGGGTCTCTGATTGCCCTATCATAGAAGTTTAATAGTGCATTTTACTCGACATTTCATGCGCTTTAATATGCCGCCTCGCCCAATACGCTACCTGAAATAGGAGCGACGTAAATGGAACAAATGTAATAGAATTACGCAGAATTCATATATTAACCATAATATAGAATGATCTAATCGGGTCTCTGATTGGCCTATCTTAGAAGTTTAATAGTGCATTTTACTCGCCATTTCATGCGCCTTAAGGTGCCGCTTAGCCCAATATGCTATCTGGAATAGGAGCGACGTAAATTGAACAAATGTGATAGAAGAACGCTGACTTCTTATATTAATCATAATATAAGATGATCTAATCGGGTCTCTGATTGTCCTATCCTAGAAGTTTAGTAGTGTATTTTACTCGACATTTCATGCGCTTTAAGATGCCGCCTATCCCTATACGCTACCTGAAATAGAAGCAAAGTAAATTGAACAAATGCGATAGAATTGCGCAGAATTCTTATATTAACCATAATATAATATGATATATTCGGGTCTCTGATTTCCCTATCATAGAAGTTTAATAGTGCATTTTACTCGTCATTTCATGCGCTTTAAGGTGCCGTATAGCCCAATCCGCTATCTGAAATAGGAGCAACGTAAATTGAAAAAATGTGATAGAATTACGCTGAATTCTTTTATTAACCATAATATAAAATGATCTAACCTGGTCTCTGATTGCCCTATCATAGAAGGTTAATAGTGCATTTTACTCGCCATTTCATGCGCTTTAAGGTGCCGCTTAGACCAATACGCTATCTGAAAAAGGAGCGACGTAAATTGATCAAATGTGATAGTATTTCGCTGAATTCTTATATTAACCATAATTTAAAATGATCTAATCGGGTCTTTGATTGCCCTATCATAGAAGTTTAATAGTGCATTTTACTCGTAACTTCATGCGCTTTAAGGTGCCGCGTAGCCCAATACACTATCTGAAATAGGAGCTACGTAAATTGAACAAGTGTGATAAAGTTTCGCTGAATTCTTAAGTTATCCATAATATAAAATGATCTAATCGGGTCTCTGATTACCCTATCATAGAAGTTTAGTAGTGCATTTTACTCGTCATTTCATGCGCTTTAAGGTGCCGTATAGCCCAATCCGCTATCTGAAATAGGAGCAACGTAAATTGAAAAAATGTGATAGAATTACGCTGAATTCTTTTATTAATCATAATATACGATGACCTAATCGGGTCTCTGAGTGCCCTATTCTACAAGTTTTGTAGTGCATTTTACTCGACATTTCATGCTCTTTAAGATGCCACCTAGCTCAAAACGCTATCTGAAATAGGGGCGACGTAAATTGAACAAATGTGATAAAATTACGCTGCATTCTTATATTAACAATAATATAAAATGATATAATCGGGTCTCTGATTGCCCTATCATAGAAGTTTAATGGTGCATTTTGCATGTCATTTCATGCGCTTTAAGGTGCCGTTTAGCCCAATACGCTATCTGAAATAGGAAAGACGTAAATTGAACAAATGTGATAGAATTTCGCTGCATTCTTATATTAACAATAATATAAAATGATATAATCGTGTCTCTGATTGCCCTGTCATAGAAGACTAATAGTGCATTTTACTCGACATTTCATGCGCTTTAAGGTGCCGCCTAGCCCAATACGCTATCTGAAATAGGAGCGACGGAAATTGAACAAATGTGATAGAATTACGAAGAATTCTTATCTTAACCATAATTTAAAAATATCTAATCGGGTCTCAAATTGCCCTATGATAGAAGTTTAATAGGGCATTTTACTCGTAATTTCATGCGCTTTAAGGTGTCGCCTAGCCCAATACGCCATCTGAAATAGGAGCGACGTAAAGTGGTCAAATGTGATAGAATTCCGCGGAATTCTTATATTAAACATAATATAAAATGATCTAATCGGGTCTCAGTTCGACCTACCCTAGAAGTTTAATAGTGCATTTTACTCGGCACTTCATGCGCTTTGAGATGCCGCTAAGCCCAATACGCTATCTGAAATAGGAGCCACGTAAATTGAACAAATGTGATAGAATATCGCTGAATTCTTATATTAACCATAACGTAAAATGATCTAATCGGGTCTCTGATTGCCCTATCAAAGATGTTTAGTAGTGCATTTTACTCGACATTTCATGCGCTTTAAGGTGCCGCTTAGCCCAATACGCTATCCGAAATAGGAGCGACGTAAATTGAACAAATGTGATAGAATTTCGCTGAATTCTTAAATTAACCATAATATAAAATGATCTAATCGGGTCTCTGATTGCCCTATCATAGAAGGTTGGTAGTGCATTTGACTCGTCATTCCAAGCGCTTTAAGATGCCACCTAGCCCAATACGCTATCTGAAATAGGGGCGACGTAAATTGAACAAATGTGATAAAATTTCGCTGAATTCTTATATTAACCATAATATAAGGTGACCTAATCGGGTCTCTGATTGCCCTATCCGAGAAGTTTAGCAGTGCATTTTACTCGTCATTTCATGCGCTTTAAGGTGCCGCTTAGCCCAATACGCTATCTGAAATTGGAGCGACATAAATTGAACAAATGCGATTAATTTACGTTGAATTCTTATATTAACAATAATATAAAATGATCTAATCTAGTCTCTGATTGCCCTATCATAGAAGTTTAATAGTGCATTTTACTCGCCACTTCATGCGTTTTAAGGTGCCGCTTAGCCCAATGCGCTATCGGAAATAGGAGCGACGTAAATTGAACAAATGTGATAGAATTTCGCTGAATTCTTATATTAACCATAATATAAGATGTCCTAATCGGGTCTCTGATTGCCCAAATCCGTGAACTTTAGTAGTGCATATTGCTCGGCATTCCACGCGCTTTAAGATGCCGTCTAGCCCAATATAATATCTGAAATAGGAGCGACGTAAATTGAACAAATGTGATAGAATTACGCTGCATTCTTAAATTAGTCATAATATAAGATGATCTAATCGGGTCTCTGGTCGCCCTACCGATAGAAGTTTAACAGTGCATTTCACTCGGCATTTCATGCGCTTTGAGATGCCGCATAGCCCAATACGCTATCTGAAATAGGAGCGACATATATTGAACAAATGTGATAAAATTACGTTGAATTCTTATATTAACAATAATATAAAATGATCTAATCGGGTCCCTGATTGCCCTATCCGAGAAGTTTAGAAGTGCATTTTACTCGACATTTCATGCGATTTAAGATGCCGCCTATTCCAATACGCTATCTGAAACTGGAGCTACGTAAATTGAACAAACGTGATAGAATTACGCAGAATTCTTATATTAACCATAATATAATACGACCTATTCGGGTCTCTGATTGCCCTATCATAGAAGTTTAATAGTGCATTTTACTCGTCATTTCATGCGCTTTAAGGTGCCGCCTAGCCCAATACGCTATCTGAAATAGGAGCGACATAAATTGAACAAATGTGATAAAATTACGTTGAATTCTTATATTAACAATAACATAAAATGATCTAATCGGGTCTCTGATTGCCCTATCATAGAAGTTTAATATCGCATTTTACTCGACATTTCATGCGCTTTAAGATGCCACCTAGCCCAATACGCTATCTGAAATAGGGGCGACGTAAATTGAACGAATGTGATAAAATTACGTTGAATTCTTATATTAACAATAATATAAAATGATCTAATCGGGTCTCTGATTGCCCTATCCGAGAAGTTTAGAAGTGCATTTTACTCGACATTTCATGCGATTTAAGATGCCGCCTATTCCAATACGCTATCTGAAACTGGAGCTACGTAAATTGAACAAACGTGATAGAATTACGCAGAATTCTTATATTAACCATAATATAATACGACCTATTCGGGTCTCTGATTGCCCTATCATAGAAGTTTAATAGTGCATTTTACTCGTCATTTCATGCGCTTTGAGGTGCCGCCTAGCCCAATACGCTATCTGAAATAGGAGCGACATAAATTGAACAAATGTGATAAAATTACGTTGAATTCTTATATTAACAATAACATAAAATGATCTAATCGGGTCTCTGATTGCCCTATCATAGAAGTTTAATAGTGCATTTTACTCGACATTTCATGCGCTTTAAGATGCCGCCTAGTCCAATACGCTATCTGAAATTGGAGCTACGTAAATTAAACAAATGTTATAGAATTTCGCTGAATTCTTATATTATCCATAATATAAAATGATCTAATCGGGTCTCTGATTGCCCTATCATAGAAGGTTGGTAGTGCATTTTACTCGTCATTTCATGCGCTTTAAGGTCCCGCCTAGCCCAATACGCTATCTGAAATAGGTGCGGCGTAAATTGAACAAATGTGATAGGAATACACTGAATTCTTATATTAACCATAATACATAATGATCTAATGCGGTCTCTGATTGCCCTTCCATAAAAGTTTAATAGTGCATTTTACTCATCATTTCATGCGCTTTGAGGTGCCGCTTAGCACAATACGCTATCCGAAATAGGAGCGACGTAAATTGAACAAATGTGATAGAAATTCGCTGAATTCTTATATTAACCATAATTTAAAATGATCTAAACGGGTCTCTGATTGCCCTATCATAGAAGTTTCACAGTGCATTTTACTCGTCATTTCATGCGCTTTAAGGTGCCACTTAGCCCAATCCGCTATCTAAAATAGGAGCGACATAAATTGAGCAAGTGGGATAGAATTACGCTGAATTCTTATATTAATCATAATATAAGATGACCTAATCGGGTCTCTGATTGCCCTATCCTAGAAGTTTAGTAGTGCATTTTACTCGAAATGTCATGCGCTTTAAGATGTCGCTTAGCCCAATACGCTATCTGAAATAGGGGCGACGTAAATTGAACAAATGTGATAAAATTACGCCGCATTCTTATATTAATCATAATATAAGATGACCTAATCGGGCCTCTGATTGCCCTATCATAGAAGTTTACTAGTGCATTGTACTCATCATTTCATGCGCTTTAAGGTGCCGCCTAGCCAAATATGCTATCTGAAATTGGAACTACGTAAATTGAACAAGTGTGAGTGAGTTTCGCTGAATTCTTAAATTAACCATGATATAAAATGATCTAGTCGGGTCTCTGATTGCCCCACCAAAGAAGTTTAGTAGTGCAATTTACTCGCCATTTCATGCGCTTTAAGGTGCCGTCTAGCCCAATCCGCTATCTGAAATTGGAGCGACGTAAATTGAACAAATGTGACAGAATTTCGCTGAATTCTAATGTTAACCATAATATAAAATGATCAAATCGGGTCTCTGATTGCCCTATCATAGAAAGTTAGTAGAGCATTTTACTAGCCATTCCACGCGCTTTAAGATGCCGCCTAGCCCAATACGCTGTCTGAAATAGGAGCGACGTAAATTGTACAAATGTGATAGAATTTCGCTGAATTCTTATATTAAACATAATATAAAATGATATAATCTCGGGTGTCTGATTGCCCTATCATAGAAGGTTAGTCGTGCATTTTACTCGACATTCCACGCGCTTTAAGATGCCGCCTAGCCAATACGCTATGTGAAGTAGGAGCGACGTAAATTGAATAAATGTGATAGTATTTCCCTGAATTCTTATATTAACCACAATTTAAAATGATCTAATCGGGTCTTTGATTGCCCTATCATAGAAGTTTAATAGTGCATTTTACTCGTCATTTCATGCGCTTTAAGGTGCTTTCTAGCCCAATCCGATATCTGAAATAGGGGCGACGTAAGTTGCACAAGTGTGATAGAGTTTCGCTGAATTCTTAAATTAACCATAATATAACATGATCTAATCGGGTCTCTGTTTACCCTGCCCTAGAAGTTTAATAGTGCATTGCACTCGACATTTCATGCGCTTTAAGATGCCACCTAGCCCAATACGCTATCTGAAATAGGAGCGACGTAAATTGAACAAATGAGATAAAATTACGCCGAATTCTCATATTAACAATAATATAAAATGTTCTAAACGGGTCTCTGATTGACCTATCATAGAAGTTTCACAGTGCATTTTACTCGTCATTTTATGCGCTTTAAGGTGCCGCTTAGCCCAATACGCTATCTGAAATAATAACGACGTAAATTGAACAAATGTGATAGAAATACACTGAGTTCTTATATTAACCATAATATAAAATGATCTAATGGGGTCTGTGATTACCCTTTCATAAAAGTTTAATAGTGCATTTTACTCGTCATTTCATGCGCTTTGAGATGCCGCTTAGCACAACACGCTCTGTGAAATAGGAGCGACGTAAATTGAACAAATGTGATAAAATTACGTTGAATTCTTATATTAACAATAATATAAAATGATCTAATCGGGTCTCTGTTTGCCCTACCCAAGAAGTTTAAAAGTGCATTTTACTTGCAATTCCACGCGCTTTATGATGCCGCCTAGCCCAATACGCTATCTGAAATAGGAGCGACGTAAACTGAACAAATGTGATAGAATTTCGCAGAATTCTTATATTAACCATAATATAATATGATCTATTCGGGTCTCTGACTGCCCTATCATAGAAGTTTAATAGTGCATTTTACTCGCCATTCCACGCTCTTTAAGATGCCGCCTAGCCCAATACGCTATCTGAAATTGGAGCTACGTAAATTGAACAAACGTGATAGAATTACACAGAATTCTTATATAAACCATAATATAATACTATCTATTCGGGAGCCTGATTGGCCTATCATAGAAGTTTAATAGTGCATGTTACTCGCCATTTCATGCATTTTAAGGTGCCGCTTGGCCCAATACGCTATCTGAAGTAGGGGCGACGTAAATTGAAAAAATGTAATAAAATTTCGCTGAATTCTTATATTAACCATAATATAAGATGACCTAATCGGGTCTCCGATTGCGCTATCCGAGAAGTTTAGTAGTGCATTTCACTTGACATTTCATGCGCTTTAAGATGCCGCCCAGCCCAATACGCTATCTGCAATAGGAGCGACGTAAATTGAACAAATGTGATAGAATTTATTTGAATTCTTATATTAACAATAGTACAAAATGATTTAATTGGGTCTCTGATGGCCGAATCCGCGGAGCTTAAGAGATCATTTTACTGGACATTTCATGCGCTTTAAGATGCCACCTAGCTCAATATGCTATCCGGAATAGGAGCGACGTAAATTGAACAAATGTGATAGAGTTCCGCTGAATTCTTGTACTAACCATAATATAAAATGATCTAATCGCGTCTCTGATTGCCCCATAATAGAAGTTTAATAGTGCATTTTACTCGTCATTTCATGCGCTTTAAGGTGCCGCTTAGCCCAATACGCTATCTGAAATAGGAGCGACGTAAATTGAATAAATGTGATAGAGTTACGCAGAATTCTTATATTAACTATAACATAAAATGATCTAATCGGGTCACTGATTGCCCTGTCAAAGTAGCTCAGTAGTGCATTTTACTCGTCATTAGATGCGCTTTAAGGTGCCGCTTATCCCAATACACTATCTGAAATAGGAGCGACGTACATTGAACAAATATGATAGAATTTCGCTGAATTCTTATATTAACCATAATATAAAATGATCTAATCGGGTCTCTGATTGCCCTATCATAGAAGGTTAGGAGTGCATTTTGCTCGTCATTCCACGCGCTTTAAGTTGCCGCCAAGCCCAATATATTATCTGGAATAGGAGCGACGTAATTTGAACAAATGTGATAGAATTACGCTGAATTCTTATATTAATCATAATATAAGATGACCTAATCGTGTCTCTGATTGCCCTATCCGAGAAGTTTAGTAGTGCATCTTACTCGACATTTCATGCGCTTTAAGATGCCGCTTAGACGAATACGCTATCTGAAGCAGGAGCGACGTAAATTGAACAAATGTGATAGAATTACGCAGAATCCTTATATTAACCATAATATAATATGATCTATTCGGGTCTCTGAGTGCCCTATCATAGAAGTTTAATAGTGCATTTTACTCGTCATTTCATGCGTTTTAAGGTGCCGCCTATCCCAAATACGCTATCTGAAATAGGAGCGACGTAAGTTGAACAAATGTGATAAAATTACGCTGAATTCTTATATTAACCATAATATAAAATGATCTATTCGTGTCTCTGATTGCCCTATCCTAGAAGTTTAGTAGTGCATTTTCTCGACATTTCATGTGCTTTAAGATGCCACCTAGCACAATACGCTATCTGAAATAGGGGCGACGTAAATTGAACAAATGTGATAACATTACGCCGAATTCTTATATTAACAATAATAGAAAATGATCTAATCGTGTCTCCGATTGTCCTATCGTAGAAGTTCGATAGTGTATTTTACTCGTCATTTCATGCGCTTTAAGGTACCGTTTAGCCCAATACGATATCTGAAATAGGAGCGACGTAAATTGAACAAATGTAATAGAATTACGCAGAATTCTTATATTAACCATAATATATAATGATCTAATCGGGTCTCTGATTGCCCTATTATAGAAGTTTAATAGTGCATTTTACTCGACATTCCATGCGCTTTATGATGCCGCCTATCCCAATACGCTATCTGTACTAGGAGCGACGTAAGTTGAACAAATCTGATAGAATTACGCTGAATTCTTAAATTAACCATAGAATGAAATGGTGTAATCGGCCGTCTGTTTACCCTACCCTAGAAGTTTAATATTGCATTTTACTCGTCATTTCATGCGCTTTAAGGTGCCCCTTAGCCCAATACGCTATCTGAAATAGGAGCGACGTAATTTGAACAAATGTGATAAAATTTCGCTGAATTCTTATATTAACCATAATATAAGATGACCTAATCGGGTCTCTGTTTGCCCTACCCTAGAATTTTAATAGTGCATTTTGCTCGACATGTCATGCGCTTTATGATGCACCCTAGCCCAATACGCTATCTGAAATAGGGGCTACGTAAATTGAACAAGTGCGATAAAATTACGCCGAATTCTTATATTAACAATAATATAAAATGATCTAACCGTCCCTCCGATTGCCCTATCATAGAAGTTTAATTGTGCATTTTACTCGTCATTTCATGCGCTTTAAGGTGCCGCTTAGCCCAATACGCTATATGAAATAGGAGCGACGTAAATTGAACAAATGTGATAGAATTACGCAGAATTCTTATGTTAACAATAATATAATATGATCTAATCGGGTCTCTGTTTGCCCTACCCTAGAATTTTAAAAATTCATTTTACTCGTCATTTAATGTGTTTTAAGGTGCCGCTTAGCCCAATACGCTATCTGAAATAGGGGCGACGTAAATTCAACAAATGTGATATAATTTCGCTGAATTCTTATATTAACCATAATATACAATGATCTAATCGGGTCTCTGATTGCCCTATCATAGAAGGTTGTGGTGCATTTTACTCGACATTTCGTGCGCTTTAAGATGCCGCTTAGCCCAGTACGCTACCTGAAGTAGGAGCGACGTAAATTGAACAAGTGTGATAGATCTCCGCTGAATTCTTAAATTAACCATAATATAAAATGATCTGATCTGGTCTGTGTTTGCCATACCCTAGAAGTTTAATAGTGCATCTTACTCGACATTTCATGCGCTTTAAGATGCCACCTATCCCAATACGCTATCTGAAATTGGAACTACGTAAATTAAACAAATGTGATAGAGGTACGACGAATTCTTAAATTAACCATAATATACGATGATCTAATCGGGTCTCTGATTGCCCTATCCGAGAAGTTTAGTAGTGCATTCTACTCGTCATTTCATGCGCTTTAAGGTGCCGCCTAGCCCAATACGCTATCTGAAATGGGAGCTACGTAAATTGACCAAATGTGATAGAGTTTTGACGAATTCTTAAATTAACCATAACATAAAATGATCTAATCGGGTCCCTGATTGCCCTATCATAGAAGGTTAGTAGTGCATTTTACTCGTCAGTCCACGCGCTTTAAGATGCCGCCCAGCCCAATATACTGTCTGAAATAGGAGCGACGTAAATTGAACAAATGTGATGGAATTTCGTTGAATTCTTATATTAACAATAGTACAAAATGATTTAATTGTGTCTCTGATGGCCGAATCCGAGGAGCTTAAGAGATCATTTTACTGGACATTTCATGCGCTTTAAGATGCCGCCTGGCTCAATATGCTATCCGGAATAGGAGCGACGTAAACTGAACAAATGTGATAGAATTACGCTGAATTCTTATATTAATCATAGTATAAGATGACCTTGTCGGGTCTGTCATTGCCCTATCCGGGAAGTTTAGTAGTGCATTTTACTCGACATTTCATGCGCTTTAAGATGCCGCCTCGCCCAATTGGCTATCTGAAATAGGAGCGTCGTAAATTGGACAAATGTGGTAGAATTACACAGAATTCTTATATTAACCATAATATAAAATGATCTAATCGGGTCTCTGATTGCCCTATCATAGAAGGTTAGTAGTGCATTTTACTCGTCATTCCACGCGCTTTAAGATGCCGCCTAGACCAATATACTATCTGAAATAGCAGCTACTTAAATTGAACAAATGTAATAGAATTACGCTGCATTCTTATATTAACCATAATATAAAATGATCTAATCGGATCTCTTATTGCCCTATCTTAGAAGTTTAATAGTGAATTTTACTCGTCATTTAATGCGCCTTATGGTACCGCTTAGCCCAATACGCTATCTGAAACAGGAGCGACGTAAATTGAACAAATGTGATAGAATTTCGCTGGATTCTTATATTAACCATAATATAAATTGATCTAATCGGGTCTCTGATTGCCCTATCAAAGAAGTTGAGTAGTGCATTTTACTCGTTATTTCATGCGCTTTAAGATGCCGTATCTCCCAATCCGCTATCTGAAATTGGAGATACGTAAATTGAACAAATGTGATAGAGTTCCGCTGAATTCTTATACTAACCATAATATAAAATGATCTAATCGCGTCTCTGATTGCCCTATCTTAGAAGTTTAATAGTGCATTTTACTCGTCATTTCACGCGCTTTAAGGTACCGCCTAGCCCAATACGCTATCTGAAATTGGAGCTGCATAAATTGAATAAATGTGATAGAGTTACGCAGAATTCTTATATTAACCATAACATAAAATGATCTAATCGGGTCTCTGATTGCCCTATCAAAGAAGTTTAGAAGTGCACTTTACTCGTCATTTAATGCGCTTTAAGATGTCGCCTCGCCCAATACGCTATCTGAAATAGGAGCGACGTAAATTGAACAAATATGATAGAATCTCGCTGAATCCTTATATTGACCATAATATAAAATCATCTAATCGGGTCTGTGATTGCCCTATCCTAGAAGTTTAGTAGTGCATTTTACTCGTCATTTCATGCGCTTTAAGATGCCACCTAGCCCAATACGCTATCTGAAATTGGGGCGACCTTAACTGAACAAATGTGATAAAATTTCGCTGAATTCTTATATTAACCATAATATAAGATGACCTAATCGGGTCTCCGATTGCCCTATCCGAGAAGTTTAGTAGTGCATTTTACTTGACATTTCATGCGCTTTAAGATGCCGCCCAGCCCAATACGCTATCTGCAATAGGAGCGACGTAAATTGAACAAATGTGATAGAATTTATTTGAATTCTTATATTAACAATAGTACAAAATGATTTAATTGGGTCTCTGATGGCCGAATCCGAGGAGCTTAAGAGATCATTTTACTGGACATTTCATGCGCTTTAAGATGCCACCTAGCTCAATATGCTATCCGGAATAGGAGCGACGTAAATTGAACAAATGTGATAGAGTTCCGCTGAATTCTTGTACTAACCATAATATAAAATGATCTAATCGCGTCTCTGATTGCCCTATCTTAGAAGTTTAATAGTGCATTTTACTCGCCATTTCATGCGCTTTAAGGTGCCGCTTAGCCCAATACGCTATCTGAAATAGGAGCGACGTAAATTGGACAAATGTGATAGAATTACGCAGTATTCTTATATTAACCATAATATAATACGATCAATTCGGGTCTCTGATCGCCCTATCATAGAAGTTTAATAGTGCATGTTACTCGTCATTTCATGCGCTTCAAGGTGCCGTTTGGCCCAATACGCTATGTGAAATAGGAGCGACGTAAATTGAACAAATGTGATAGAATTACACTGAATTCTTGTATTAATCATAATATAAGATGATCTAATCGGGTCTCTGTTTGCCCTACCCTAGAAGTGTAATAGTGCATTTTACTCGACATTTCATGCGGTTTAAGATGCAACCTAGCTCAATACGCTATCTCAAATAGCGGCGACGTAAATTGAACAAATGTGATAAAATTACGCTGAATTCTTATATTAACAATAATATAAAATGATCAAACCCGGTCTCTGATTGCCCTATCATAGAAGTTTAATAGTGCATTTTACTCGACATTTCATGCGCTTTAATATGCCGCCTCGCCCAATACGCTACCTGAAATAGGAGCGACGTAAATGGAACAAATGTAATAGAATTACGCAGAATTCATATATTAACCATAATATAGAATGATCTAATCGGGTCTCTGATTGGCCTATCTTAGAAGTTTAATAGTGCATTTTACTCGCCATTTCATGCGCCTTAAGGTGCCGCTTAGCCCAATATGCTATCTGGAATAGGAGCGACGTAAATTGAACAAATGTGATAGAAGAACGCTGACTTCTTATATTAATCATAATATAAGATGACCTAATCGGGTCTATGACTGCCCTATCCGAGAAGTTTAGAAGTGTATTTTACTCGACATTTCATGCGCTTTAAGTTGCAACCTCGGCCAATACGCTATCTGAAACAGGAGCGTCGCAAATTGAACAAATGTGATAGAATTACAGAGAATTCTTATATTAATCATAATATAAATTGATCTATTCGGGTCTCTGATTGCCTTATCATAGAAGTTTAACAGTGCATTGTACTCGCCATTTCATGCGCTTTAAGGTGCCGCCTAGCCCAATACGCTGTCTGAAATAGGAGCGTCATAAATTGAACAAATGTGATAGAATTTCGCTGAATTGTTATATTAACCATAATTTAAAATGATCTAATCGGGTCTCTGATTACCCTATCATAGAAGTTTAATAGTGCATTTTACTCGTCATTTCATGCACTTTAAGGTACAGCCTAGCCCAAAACGCTATCTGAAATAGGGGCGACGTAAATTGAACAAATGTGATAAAATTACGCTGCATTCTTATATTAACAATAATATAAAATGATATAATCGGGTCTCTGATTGCCCTATCATAGAAGTTTAATGGTGCATTTTGCACGTCATTTCATGCGCTTTAAGGTGCCGTTTAGCCCAATACGCTATCAGAAATAGAAAAGACGTAAATTGAAGAAATGTGATAGAATTTCGCTGTATTCTTATATTAACAACAATGTACAATGATATAATCGGGTCTCTGATTGCCCTATCATAGAAGTTTAATAGTGCATTTTTCTCGTCATTTCATGCGCTTTAAGGTGCCGCGTATCCCAATACGCTATCTGAATTTGGAGCTACGTAAATTGAACAAGTGTGATAGAATTAGGCTGAATTCTTATATTAATCATAAAGAAGAGGACCTAATCGGGTCTCTGATTGCCCTATCATAGTAGTTTAATAGTGCATTTTACTCGTCATTTCATGCGCTTTAAGGTGCCGTCTAGCCCAGGCCGCTATCTGAAATTGGAGCTACGTAAGTTGAACAAATGTGATAGAATTACGCAGAATTCTTATATTTACCATAATATGATACGATCTATTCAGGTCTCTGATTGCCCTATCATAGAAGTTTAGTAGTGAATTTTACTCGACATTTCGTG